>BQKZ01003258.1:0-43727 GCA_036244855.1 Temnopleurus reevesii
GAAGGAAGCGTCTAGTTCAATTCATCCAAAGTGTGTTATGTAGAAAAGATAGCATAGCCATTCAGTGTATGTAAACTTGGCAAAGTTCAAAGGGTATTACACTAAGGGGGTGTTGCTCAAAGGTTGTGATTGATCACAAGTTGCAGTTGATCAGAATACGCCAATAAAAATCATTGTTTCATGCGCGTCTTGATAGATTCGCACACCGCGCGCGAATAAAAATGCGCGTTGCAATTTCCAAAGGTGCAGTTGATTTGCAGTTGATTCTGAGCAACACCCCCTAAGGATGTGTTCTCCAAATATCTGAAACGTTGGTACATATCATTTGGAAGTATGTAAGAGCTTTCAGTTAATTGCATGTTATACATAGGATGGCACAACTGTGTCTTGATCACTTCATTCTTTATCATTATTTATCTTGAGGGGTATACTAAAAAAAGTATCAAGAAACTGAAAAGAGGCATATTACATTCACAAAACTAAAATTCAACAGTACAAGCTATAAACCAAGTCAAAAGTTGAATGCTTCTAAATGACCACCCACAAGTTACTGCAAATTTTCTTGCTACAAGCAACAAAAATCATATTCCACATGGAAAACCATGTGATGCATTTATATAACAACCTAATGGTCCTCCTTTTACGCCCCATAACCGAAACGGTTTAAATAATGTCATTTATCTTGCAGTAACTATTACCAAATGGTTCTTACATGTGCTGGACCATGAGGAGTGCATAAGAAAAGTTGTGCAATAATGACCCAAAATTGTGATTAATTATCCGTACAATCAGACAGGGTTTCCTTACATAAAATTGTTCAGAATTATGTAAGCATTGCATATCACTGTTGTAATTACATCTGCATCAATATCCAATGGAGGCATGATATCCTAAAATAGGAATCTCTCCATAGGATTGTCTCCATGATGGTTTTGTGGCACAGCGCAAAGAACAATAATATAAGTTACTCCTTTAACATATTTCATCATAGGGTTAACAGGATAGTAGGTGAATAGGGACAAAACCTTATTAAATCTTTAAATAAATCATTAAAAATTGGATCTCTCCATTGACTCCATTTGTTCTAGGATATACCTTGATAACAGTTAAATATATATACAGATTGTGTAAGTTTTATCAATATTCATTCGCAGCGAAACCATTTTAATCTTCTAACACAAGGCACTCTCAAGAGTGAATGTGTCATGAGCAAAGACTAGCACAGCTTTACGATGCTTGCATTACTTTGGTCGAGCTGAGCTGGTAGCTATGCTCGGCTTTGCCTGCAGACACAGTCAGTATCAATACTATTGAGGGCTACATTAAAAATCTTCTCTGTTTCAATCTGGTTTTGTTTTTTTGCAGAAAATACATTTACGCCACATGGGTGGAGTGACGTAATTGTGGATCAGTATCCTATCAGAGGAAATAAAATTTGGTGCAGAATATGAAGCTTGTATGTTAATCCAAGTCAAGTCATTCTGTTTGACACTTCAATAAAATCATAACTAATAGCGTAATTTGAAGATAACGGAGAGTAAATGATAGGAAAGTACAATGAAGCAAACAGACAGTGATCACCATTATAATCAGATGAAGATTACTTCTGCACACCAAATCCGCTGTAATTCGTCTTAATCATTTGAAAAAGAAGCACTTTACAGGGAAAGATAATCCGTTATGTCTCTGCCACAGATTAAGCCTCATAAACACTGTTTGTGCGAATCAACAACTGACTCTTTCCGTTTTACATCAGTAGGAAGCTCTTTCTAGACCTGGATCAGGGGGGGGGGATTCCATTCAACTACACTGAAAAAAAAAACATTTTCTAGCAAGGAGGCACACAGTTTTCTTTTTCATAGTGTGGAAGTTCTCCATTTTTTTTGTAGTAACTTTACAAGCACAATTTAAAAAAATTCTCTGCACTAAAGATTTAATGGTGATGCATAGCTGATCAGCATAGCTTTGCATTTTTTCTATAATTTCTTGGAGAGGGGGGGGGGGGGGGGAGGCACCTGCCCCATCCCCTTGATTCTGATGGCCAGAAACTGTAGAAAGGTAAATAAATGTAGGTTGTATAAAGCAGGCGGTTTCATCCATTATATTTGGCAATATCTTCTCTCTTGGAGTTTTTGAAAAATAGTTGAAAATGCTGTCAAAGAAATAAGTGAAAATTTGAAAAAAATCAGGTCAAACAACGTAGACCAGTGAATTGGCATGTTCAGTGAAAAAGAAACTGTTCACTGAAATGTAGCATTCACTAAAGGGCAATATGTTCCTAGGTCATAAAATTCAAATTATCGACGGATATGCATCGTCTTCTTTTCAGCGTTTCCACTAACCCTGGATTTTCTGTGAAGAGAACATAGAATGTGGCGAATCTAACGACTTGTAATGATGATGATTTTCATTGTCCTATGACACTAGCCATATTCAAAGAGGCATCCATTCCAAAATTCCCCAACGACCATTTGCCGCCATCTTTAGAGGATCAGATTGCCCGAAAAGTGGTCATTTATAGTATGGTTCAGTGAAGTTATAGCTTAAAAATTTCCTGATCTGAAAGACATAGCACTTATTCAATAAAAGTTGATTACCTAGTAATCAGAATCGTTTGATAAAGTCATAGAAGCCGAAAATGCTGTCATTATGTCTGTGTTTTCAAGAAGTGAAGGTAGCCAAAAGGTACCTTTGCATGAATCCAGATATAATTCCATTGAAATATGTTTTTATGTAGAATTAAAACATATATCTCAATACGATACCCTTTAAACCGATAGATTAGTTTTGGGACAGATGGCGCTTAAGATATTCAAGTACTTTGAGAGCTGCAATTAAAGTATTACCATAATGCAGTTTTTCAATAGCAAATTAGAGCATGTCCATAGTTTGTTTGAATAAAATTTATTAAGAAATGGCCTAATTATCGCAAAATAAAAGGACGACAGCATCGCTCTCCCCAACACAACATGCTTTACGTACAAAATGAATGCGAACTCACACACCACAGACAATACCACCGATCGCTTCGCCCATTCCGGGCCGATGCTCCCCCATGCGAAAGCACTTAGCACACCGTTGGAATAATGGGTGATTGACGTGTTCAACATAAAATATGCCAGAATACGTGCAAAAATGTTATCCTAATTTCGTACACAATCATATTTAGGCATGTAAAGCAATATGTGAATACATCAGCTCGTTTCACATCACTTTTTGCATCCAGACCATTACGAATCTATACCTTTAAATTGCTACTTTGTCAGGATTTTATTGTCACCATGCAATAATACCCTTTGGCTATTTTCACCTCATGAAAACACAGAACACAGATGAATTGCTTCAAGATGCCAAATGCAAGAAACAGAACATAGAACAGATATATTTTAAATGACACAATAACTTCTAACATTTGAATAACATCTAAGATGAAGATTTAGACTTGGTTTCTGTCCATCAACGGTTGGGCCAAAAAAAATTGTGTGGATGCCCAACAATGACTTTTCAGGTTGTATTTCAAGTGTCTATTTAAAAAAAACTTAAATAAAATGCGAGCTATTAGGACTATGAGAATGATTTTCATGAATATCATACGCTGCATCTTTTCTTATAATTTCAACAGTATGCCACCCTGTAATGCCTGATTAAAAAAAATACAGGCACGCTAATTATTTGCAGAGAGCATCTTCTATTATGGTCAAGAGTCTTGATTACACGGACGCGAACAAAAGAAAAATCAAATTCGTATCATCTTCATCTTCATCTTCCTCATCGAAAAATAATATTGACTCAGAGTATACCAACTGACTTAATCGCCACAGCAAATATTCATGAAAGGAAAGGATACTTAGCCGCTTTCCAACCAGACTAATGTCTACAGCTCAAAGTTATTAACCCCATCTACAAACAATATTGAATAAGACTTGGATTGATCTTCTGACATTGTCTGTTTGTGACCCGATGTGACAAAAGTAGCAAGAACTTGTGATCATGCAAAGATTTGGGTCAAGATATGTGATGTACAATCTTATTATTTAGTGAGATGTGTAGCTCAAATTTGATTATCATTTGCACTTCCAGCATATGCACCAAATCAATCTAAATCAGCAAGCTCATTCTGCACATTTCAAAAGGATCCACTTATATTGATTTTTTGAAATAAAATTACGAAGTATCTGATAGAATTTCTTGAGATATAGTTTCAGGAAATGTTGAACTTTTCAAGATAAAGCATGACTTTCTTTGTTTATTTATTGCTGATTTTAAAAAAATGTCATGATAATGTTCCTCACGTCACCTCCAAATTTGTTGTGAAAAATTTTGAACCCAATCAAATGTGGATCTTAGAGCTCCTTGGCAGCACCTCACATCTCTTAAAATCTTCTGAAAACATTCTACTGCTTGATCCCATCACATCGGTAAATTCTGGCTGCTTTTGACATGATGGGTCACAATTGATGTCAAGGGCCCTCCACATGGATGCACACAGCAAGGCAAAGGACGAGACCGTTATTTGTCTGTATTGAGAACGATTTTCTTGGAAAGGGACGTGAGTTGAAGGAGATACAAGGGCCATGGCACTTGAAGATGAGTACAAGATTAATGTTTATTTGTTGGTCAAGAGCAGCGGAATGTTTTGGGCAGGGAGGATAAATGTTTTGATTTTGGTCAAGGGTAGTTTACAATGTGATGGGAAAGTTGTTTTGGTTGAAAGGTTATTGGATTTGTTCAAGTGGTTTGTTTTTGTGGAGAGGGAGAAATATGTTCCTAAGAATTCAAATGTTTGATGAGTCTTGCTAATACAAGTACATGTACTAAAAAACTTGTCCACATTGTTTGTCATTTTGAATTCAATTGTCTTTTAGGCCTACAAAACAATTGATTATCATCAACATCAACAATTGCTTTCTACATTTATAAATTTCCTCAATTTTTCTGTAACCCCTCATCACTATCAGCAACGAAATCTTACCTTCTCATTTCAATTTTCAATTTATCAATAATGAAACACAACACCAACAACACAACAACCTTAAATCTAGATAGGATTACACAGATTTCTCAATACTTGAAAGCCTCTGGGTAAACAGACTTACACATACAACAAAGTTGAAAGATACAGTGCTCTTGAAACTAAGCTAGAATCTACACCAACAAACCCTGGACAAATTGTTACAAAACAAAGCCCTTGAGCGATTACAGTCAAGCTGTATTGAAACAGGAATCAACTTCAAGGAAAGAGAATAAAAGACATACAAGTAACAAAAACTAACATGGTCGTTCAAGTACCCTAAAGCTAGCAGACCTAGAAAATGGTACCTGGATAAATGATAGAAAATTGGGAGAAAAACATCCAGTATGGATGATGGATAGTGGCAAATGTATGGCTAGCGGGTAATCATTTCTAATGAAATTATCCGTCTTAACGTGCATTCAAGTTCAATTGGTAATTCATTTACGGACCAGGGGACACTTCAAGGATACTAATATGTCAGGGCGAGTGGGATCGCTTGAGATGGAGATAAGATTTACTGTTGTATCTTGGAATGAGCATGGAGGGGTTTATTGTAAAAGATGCTTCTTTAAAATCTGTCGAAAGGGATGTTGTTTGAAAATTGTGATCCATTCCAGGTTGAAATTATAGTAATAATAAAAGGTAATTTATATAGCACAATCATTATATGCATATACTCTACTGCAAATGATACTAGGTACCTCATTATTACCCTGGCTATAACTGCCGAGCAAGCCAGTCAGGTGCTCAAGTATTTCAAGGAACAAATTTCACCTGTGTTGAGTGCAGCACAGTGTGGATGAATTTCTTGCTGAAGAAAATTAACACCATGGGTGGGATTCAAACTGCTGACCTTCTAGTCGAAAGGCCAGAGTCATAACTACCACACCATGATGCTTCCATTGTTGTTCATCGGTATCTTCTAATCAAAATCATTGCTACATGTGTGACTTGTCAGCATCAGACACTGTGCGCAAATGATTTGCAATTGATTGCAAGTTTGTAACAATACCCCTGCAGTGGCTCGGCCTATCCTTCTATCATGGCACAGGAATGATCATCCTGAAGCCTGTGAATAACACATTGCTAAATATAGGTTATAATCGTATCATTGCTAGAGCGATGAATGTTGTGCTCCTTCCATATTTAACCAAACACACATGCTTTAGCCATGGTATGTGTGATCTAATAAACCCTAATGAGGCCAGAAACATAAAGAGACATCCGCAACATTTCTAAGACATCCGCTACATTTCTAAGACATCAAATTCTAATTCATGTCATGGAAGTCTGATTACATTTGGTTTGACACCTTTCATGGTCAAAATCATTTCAGCAGAGCAATACCTGCTGGATTACAACACCTCATCACACAAGATACAACAATTTACAGTAACTAACATAAATAAAGCAATGAGTTGTTAACCCTTTGGGTGCAGGCCCGCGCTCTTCTGCAGTCCTGACCGTGACGGCCCACACACATAGCCAGTATTTGGAAATTTAGTAGCATTGATGAATTTGTAGGCCAAGTATATCTTGTTATCTTATTATTCTTTGACTTTTTTTCTGAAAATGTCAATCTTGTTTCTAGAATTGCTAAATTAGACTCCAAATTTCACATATGAACAGCTGAACTTATATCCGACATTTTCGTAATCTATAGAAGCCTTTTGTCACAGAATGAACACTGTGTTAGGTTTCTGTACAAGCACGTCGCATCAAAAGGGTTAATAATTAACAGAATATATTTCATGGACAAGAAGAGGAAGAGAGAGAGAGATAAAGAGAAAGAGAGAGAGAGAGAAAGAGAGAGAGAGAGATAAGTGATAAAGAGATATACTACAATATTACAAACATGATTACATGTAATCATGATGATTACAATTTTCCCCCACTCTTATTTAATACATACTCTGACAGCTGTTGTCAGATATCAATTCTAATAAATATTTCACTGTCTAGAGACTATCTCAACATTTCCTATATGTTAAATTTATAAGCTGAATCTTCATCTGAGGAAACAAGCATGAATTCTCACCTAAATAATTAGTAAAACATGCTAGCATTGATACTAAAAATACATGCTGCTCTTTTGGGATTTAGATCATTTCCAGAGATGCCTAATGAATAATTATCATAATCAACAATTGTCTGCAGTTGTTATGGCTTCAAGCTGATGGGTGATAATTGAAAGCTACATCTGAAAACACCGCCAATGTGAGTATAATTGACATTATACGTCCTTCATTTTATGATAAGTGAATGTAATATTACATATAATATGGCTATGATGGATTTGAAGATAAATAAGCAAGTAAACAAGTAATTGAGGCATGGATAAACAGAAAGTTGCAAATAGACAGCTCGATATGAAAGCGGGAGGAAAGAAGTGGTGTAAGGAGCGTGTAAGGGGGTGTACAGTTATTCAAAATCAGAATTAGGGGGAGAAGAGAAAAAGAGTGAAACAGAGATAAAATTATAAAGCATAAAGAGAGGGAAAATAGATGGAAAAGAATAAGAGAGTGATATAAATAAAAAATAAACATCATTCACATGTACACTCAGAATGAGTTGTGATTTCCTTTCATCAATGACTGGATCTTTCACTGTTAATATGCTCACAGTAACTGTTTCAATCAATTATTTGGAAGTTGGACGGATACCTCTCTAGAAAAAAAAATTTAGATAGAGAGAGAGAGATAGATATATATATATAGAGAGAGATAGAGAGATGATAGGAGCAAGAGGGCAAATGATGGAACCTGAGATATGATGCAGAAAAAGATAAACAAAGAACAAGCGCAGATAGTGACAAAAGAATCAAAGATTTTGGGTGGAGAAGACAAGAGTAAATTACAACATGTGTATTTACATAATCAGACGATATAAATTTACAAATGTAAATAATAGAATCTGAATTATATCACAGAGTAAGGAGATGAAGAAAATTTGATAAAATAAAGAGAGAGAGAAAGAGAGAGATAGATATAGAGAATAGAGAATATAAAATAACAAGGCTATCTAGAGTAGATGACACCATGTTTGCAAGTGTTGAATCAGATTGTAAAGATTCTATACAGGTAGAGGATTGAATCTGAAATGTGTTATAGAGAAAGGTATCGAAGAAGGAGTAATAGAACATAGCAACAAGAGAGAAACTGAGAAGAAAATAGCAAATGGAAGAACATATAATTATCTTAAATAATAATAATAATAATAATACACGGCTTTTATATAGCGCTTATCAACTCTTCATTAGAATTCTCTGAGCGCTCTACAATTGCAGCATCATTACCCTGGCTTTAGCAGTGCAGCTATCAGGCGCATTCACCTCACCTGGGTTGAGTGCAGCATTAGGTGGATGAATTTCTTGCTGAAGGAAATTGATGCCATAGGTGGGATTTGAACCTACGACCCTCTGGTTGAAAGGCGAGAGCTAGAACCACTACATTACTGCGCCTCCAATTTCTTTAGTAGATCACAGCCTGTCTGCATGTGTTGAATCAGAAGAGGATTGAATCTTGAATGTGTTATAGAGAAAGGAATGGAAGAAAGAGGAAGAGAAAATAACAAAAAGGAGAGACTGAGAAGAAAACAGAGAAAGAAAGCTGATGAGCATAGAGTTATCTAGAGTAGATGACACCCTATTTGATTGTGTTGAATCAGATTGTAAAGATTCTATAAGGTAGAGATAGAATCTGAAATGTGTTATAGAGAAAGGTATGGAAGAAAGAGTAATAGAAGTTAGCAAACAAAGAAGAAACTGAGACGAAAATAGCAAATGGAAGAACACATAATCATCTTTAGTAGATCACAACCTGTCTGCATGTGTTGAATCACATTGTAAAGATCCTATGCAGGTAGAGGATGGAATCTAAATGGGTTATAGTGATAGGTACTGAATAAAGAGTAAAAGAGCATAACAACAAAAAAGAGAATCTGAGCAGAAAACAGAGACAGCGAGAGAAAGAACATAGAGTTATCTAGAGTAGATGACAACCTATTGGCATGTGTGGAGTCGGATCACAATTTCCTGTGGTGTTCTTGACTGGTATTTACTTGACAGAAAGAAGGACAAATATGGGTTGGTCGAGTAAAAAACAGTAAGAGATTCAATTTACAATTTCTTGGAAAAGATGAAGCATACTGAATTCTCAATTAGACCAAATATGGGGAGAGAGAGAGAGAGAGAGAGAAAGAGAGAGAAAGAGAGAGAGAGAGAGAGAGAGAGAGAGAGAGAAAGAGACTGAGTGGGCGACACACCTGGGGAAACTTGGAGTTACAATGAAAATGGTTTTAATGAAAGTGACAAAGACAATTTTTGTTTTTAAATGAGATAAAGATGGAGAGAGAGAGAGAGAGAGAAAGAGAGAGAGAGGGAGGTTGGGGGAGGGAGGAAAAGTATAATAATACATGAGATTTATAGAGCGTCATTATCCATTTTGATTAAATGCTCGAGGCGCTTAAATGAGTTATGAATGATTTTAAACTAGGAGACATACAAACATATGAACGAAAACAATTAAAAAATCATTTGATTAAAAAGAGACAACAAGATAGGAGGAGACGAGACAGATGAAAAAAAGGGAAAGAAAGGGAAAAGAGAGAGAGATGAGAGAATTGACAGAGATAGGGAAATGCCAGAAGGGTTATCTAGAGTAGATTGTAACTGACTACAACATAGAATCAGGTCGCAATTTCCTGTCCAGATCTCTATTGATCTTTACTTAACGATGCCTGTTCTATTGAACTCAAGATTCAATTTCCAGCAAAACCAGCAAAACAAGAAGAAAGGGATTAGATACAAGCCTTTGCGGGAACTCTACTCTATGTGATGTGATCAAGACAGTAATTCATAAAGCTGTCCCAAAGTGACTGAGCAAATGACTGATATGTCAGACAGTTCTAAAACAAAATAATTAAATATGTTTACAATCCAAGGACATGGTCCAATTACTCTAAAGTGCGATAACCCCTCAGAAACAAAAACAACAACTAAGGAATATGGCCGTACATACTAACATTGCTTAAAGAGTATCTGGAAAAAAAATAGTGTAATACATAAAAACTAATCCCCATAAACATTCCATGACATTAACACAGTGTTTAGATTTACAAATTTCTAATTTTTAAATCTGATCAATTCTCATGATAAATCAAAAGACAAGTTCTATGTAGACTAGTTCACAAAGAGAAACAATGGGGTGGATACTCAGAAGATCACACAGCATTCTGGAAAGCTTGCATTGAGCCCAAGGAGCCGTGGTCAATCATGACCAACATGTAGTTCATTTGTTTCTAACTGCATAACCAGTAATCCACATTATTTTGAAAACAAATATTTTGGGTTACGAGTAATTTATGCACTTATTCCAATATCAAAATTACATTTTTTTCACATAAGATACCCTTAAACATGCAATAATATGTTACCATTTAACGATACCAGCTTAATTCATAATTAACTTACAGGGGAGATGAAACAATAGAAGACATCAAACTATCCATTATCTGTGCACAATGTTCAATCATTATAGAGCTTTCCTGGAAAGTATACCTTTTGATGATACCAGGAACAATGCACATCCGGCCATTATAGAGGATGCGTACAATCATTTCAGTAAGTTTAATGACCTTACCCTTTTAATGCCACACTTTAAATCATGAGCTTGTTAAATCTTACACTCTGCTTCCATTCCCTTTTCACATCAAGAATTCACCAATCCTTGTTTACATTATCATGATATATATGAATATATATTTATTCAACACGATGTAAACTATTTCCTAAAAAAATAAAGTGGGTCATGGGACAATAGATCTGTAAGCTGTGTATTGAACTGTGCAGACATGACAATCACAAGCTGGTTCCGATTTAAATAGTATTACAGGAGCATTGAATTGGTGTTCAACTTAATTTTCACGGATTACCATAAGATTATATTGTGTTATTTGTTGTATAATTTTGATTGAACATTTACATTCTTACTAAATCTACACCCTAATATATAACACCCACCATATTTTGATTTCAATTACTCCAGAATTGTGGAAGAAATTCACTTCAAAGGTCTTTTAAAGAAAATGATCACCATAGCAATTACTTATCCTGTAAATTTGGTGTGCTACATAACCATACCCACCTATAAATGATCATACACACAAAGTTTTATATCAATTGCTCCAATACTATTGAAATCATTTCATCTAAAAGAATTTACCAGAATTTCAATTACCTTGGCAACACAATATCAGACTAACAAACGAAAATATATTTTGCAAATCTATAGCTAAATATCATCACATTTCAGAAGTTTTGTTTAAATTGCTTAAAAATTGAATGGGGATTTTGCGATACAAGATTATGCAATGGCACAATCACCTGACAGACCATTTATTCTTACGCCTGAAGGAGAGTATAAGTATAAAATTAACAACCAGTGATTAATCACAGACCATTCATCTAATCTATTTCAAAGAAATCGACTAGTGTACAATATACTACCATTGCTCTATGTAGATGCCGCAGTAACCTTCTCATAAATACCTACCAGAATTCAATCAAATATAAAAACCGTGAGAGTGCAGTTGTGACCAAAATATCTTGGCAGAAGAAAGGGTTCAAAAGTAGACGAACATATTTTCTAAATAAAGAGAGAATAAAGGAGGGCTGTGGAGTAAATGAAGTGAAAAAGAGTTTGAACTTTCAATCCTAGCAGAATCTTAATACTAATAATCAGCAAAAGTTTTTCCTTGTCATTTTGTTCTTTTGGGATAAAATATTCAAGCTCTTTTTTATTTCATTGAAAATATTATTTATCAAATTGGGAAAAAACATAATGAAATAAGCATCCTGTGCTCAAGAGGGCAAATAGACGAAGGACTCAAAACTAGACTACAATACTATTTGTCAAATTGGGGAAAATATAATGAAATAGTATCCATAAGCTCAAGAATGGCAAGAGGAGAAGCTAAAAAGTAGACTAGACTATTATTTGTCAAATTGGGGAAAATATAATGGAATTAGCCTCATGTGCTCAAAGAGGGCCAAGGTCAACTGGGTTATTATGAGATGAAACAGTGTCAATGTCACTGAACATAAGGACAAATAAGCTCTTGGGATACAATTTAGTAGCACAATTGGCTCCTGGGAAAGGGAGAAAAACATCTCAAAATTATATCTTTATTGAGAAAAAAGTGTACAGTGCCGTTGCCATATTTCATTATTGTGACTCTGAAATTAAGATATTACATGTCAAAATATATCAATTCAGATTTGTTTTTGGCTTGAAATCAAGACAATCTAATTTGGGGTTGTTATATGGCAACATTTTGCAATGCATGTTCAAACAACTGACATTTATGTGCATGTTCTAAAACATTGATTAGAATGATATGTTCACTTTGGCTACTCTTTGTATAAATCTCAAGAGACCCATAAAATGTTCTGGTAATTCTCATGATTACTCTCTTTGCTGTTAATATCCATGCAGTCTTCAAATTTTATTTCTGGGGATTGTTTCATCACACATCTTGTCTTCAATTTTAATTGAAATCTGCCAGTAATGTCTCTCTGTCAAGAAACTAACTCCTGTAAAATTACAAACAAATGTAATAAAACACCACATTACAACTATACGGTCATATGTTGCAGCTTTTTGATCTAACGTATTGCAGGATCCATGGATCTCTACTCTAAACCATATTTTAAGATAATGAATGACAGGGGGTCTATGCCTGGAAATCATTAAAACATATTCACATAGTCCTATTCCTATTGAAAGACTGGCAGAATGGTTTCGTTCCTTTGCCTGCTTCTGCCAGGCACCCCTGAACCTGTTCTCATCAGCAAAACAGGAGCATTCTAATCTAAAGGTGAGACCTAATTGAAGCATGCTAAATAAAGATGGAGTGATCCTAAGTGGGACCACCTCTTGAAGGGCAGTCCAATTTAGAATTGATAATCATGATAGCTACTTCAAGCTACCTTCCATAGTCTTTTCAGTTAATGAAAATGGCCAACAGACTGAAAAATGTAGAAGAATTTACCCAATGCACTCTTTATTTCCTTTCTACTTTAATGTATGTTCAAATACATCTTTCATATCAGTTTCATCATTGCTAAAAGATGATCATGTTTTGTCAATTTCTATTGCAACAAGATTGCAAATTAGCACATGCCAATGAAAACAAACCAAAAGAGGATCGCACTCACTTTGCTGGAATGAGAATGGGGTTCGTGATGAGATCCTTATAACATCTGCTCCGATCTCTAATAAGACCAGACAACCATCCATTACACTTCCCCCTAGGGGGTCTGCTCCATCGGTTAATGAGACTCCTTCTCACATCCTCCTCATCTTGGCAGAGATACCAACCATTCCCAAAAGGTATGAGGTAGAAGTTGAAATGTGAATAACACAATGTTTAGCTGGAAATATACTACAATAACCATACTCTTAGCCATTTACTTATGACGAAAGCCTTGAATTTATATGAAAATATACCTCAGTTATATTCTTGAACGGTTGGCATCTCTGTCAATGATATGCTAGATAATAGCAGCATTGCAAACCATTACAGAATATTGTTAAGACTATAATTCTCATGTACAGACCAGACAGCCCTCAATTACACTCCCCAGGGGGGTCTACTTCATTGCTTAATGAGACTCCATCTCATATCCTCCTCATCTTGGCAGAGATGCCAATTGTTCCGACATATCCGCCAATTGCAATAACACGGTATAAACTATTTTCGAAAAAATTTAGTCAACGCATATTCAATGTTCCTTTGTAATGCTATTCAAATTGGATTCGGCTTGCGATTGCTGTGTCAGCACAGTTGAATATAAAGCCTACGTTTACATTGTCTGTGGCCCACTTAACTTTTTGGAAATAGTTCATATCGTGTTCAACGTGAATAACATAATGTTAAGGTAAACAAAAGTAAGAGGAAATATGACAATAATAACAATACTCTTTTAGCTATTCACTTGTTATGAAACTCTTGATCTAGTTTGAAAATTAATTTGATTCAAATTTTTGAACGGTTGGCATCTCTGTCTTGGGATGATCATGGATCCCCTTATAAAGATCTTCAGATGTGTAATGATATACAAGATAATAGCAGTATTGCCAACCATCACAGACTACTGATAAAACTGAAATTATCATGTAAAGATCAGATAGCCATCTCTTACACTCTCCCTAGGGGGTCTGCTTCACAGCTTAATGAGACTCCATCTCATCCTCCTCATCTTGGGATAATTATAGACCTTCTAAATGAACATCTTCAGATGTGTAGTGAAATATACAAGATAATACACTCTTAAAATGAAGGAGTTAATAATGACTACAGCTGAAATGGTCAGATGGGAGATGGGATCCACTATTATTCAACCTATATATTATCTGTATGTCCAATTTGACTAATATGTAGTTTATTATTGATGAATTTTAGACATTTCTGACAGAAGTTACAAAAATACTAATTTATGGGTTGCTCCCAGCTGAATGCTCACCAATCATATCAACAATTTTGTTTTAAAAGTGTAGTAGCACTGTCAACCTTTAGGGAATTCTGACAAGATGTATTCTTGTTTGAATTCATTTCTTAAAGACATTGTCAAAAAAAAAATCAATTTGTTATTCAAAGAAGGCAGGGGTCATTTTTTATGTGTTTCACTTTATTATGACTTACTTTTCAGGATATTAAGTGAATCTGAAGACATCTTATGTAAAAATGATGAGTGTGCTTGATATCATGCAAGACAGTTGCACTTGGGCTATTTCTAGAAATATAGAACAGCTAAAGATTTTGTCTTAGCCCTAAACTTTTTGTTGTTATCTTTATGATAGACTATCCTCACTATCATTTTTAAAATTTGGAAGGATCTGAAATGAGTAGATTTGAAATGTACAATATTTTGTATATTTTGTTTCCCTTACTTAAAAAGAACTTATTGTTTGCCATTGGTATTGATTTCTGCCTCTCTATTCACCATGATCACATAGATCAATCTCGATAATGCAACACAACCTTTATGTTATTACAGAAATCAATAACTTCAACTATTTATGGAGCAACATATTCAGAAATTGTAATCCAAAACACTTGTTTACCCAAAAGCATCTGATGTAGTCCTTTGAGTCCTTACATTGTGATTCACATAGAAAGATTACATTTCAGATTCGTACTTATGAGAAATAAATCTTTAAATTGTATCAATTTCAAGAAAGTGGATTTTATTTCAGTCTCCATCTACTCTTATTCCATTTTTGTTCAATTTTGTTTAAAAATGTTTTCAATAAAGACTAGACTTTCTCAAAAGTAATTTATCCGTTGTATTCATTTAAATGGATTTTCTTTGCCCTGTTCTTTCACTATACAGAAAAGGGCAAAGCATTCTTGCACCACCCCCTCCATAACACAGGANATTCATATCCACAGCTCACTAAATTCCAATCTCTCAAATGAAATGTTCACTGGCCCAGAAATGCAGACATAGTAAAAACATATTGATTGAATCTTGTTTGTGTTCTGTGACACACCTGTTACGAAGGGACAGCGTGAAATTTGCCAATTTGTGTCTCACTGTGTGCAATTTCATCAGATACATGATGCGATGGGAGATTGCAAAATGTGAATGACAGAAAATGAAACAAGCCCAAGATAATAGGCTAAGGTACAGAAAAAGTAGACTCTTACAAAACACTGGTTCAATTTGATGAATGAAAACAATGTTCATACAGTAGTGTTGCTAGAAAGTTGCAATCAATTTGTAAGAGGCAGTTGATTGGCAAAATAAAAATAATTGTTTCAAGTTCAAAGCACAGAACACATGTGATTGAAAAGCATTCTCATTTTCAACTGATCTGTATTCAATTTGCATACAATTACAACAACACTTTTTCATACTATACAGATTTAAGATTGATTTACTCTCACTACAGATGCAAAATGACCATATCTACATTAGATTAGGACTTACAAATATTGTATTTCATCACACGGTTTAAAATCACATTTAGTTTTTTTCATATAAAAGAAAAATTGAGACATTTTGTCAAACAAATGTTGTTTTTTTTTAAATATCACAAATTTGTAGATATTATAAGTGTGGATTCATAGAATGTCAACCAATGAGAGAAAATAAAAGTGTAATTTTGAAGCAAAGAAATTCTATTTTATTCATGAGAAAGTGGAACACTTCTTGCTGAACTCAGATGTGAATGGTTTTGACAAGGGTTCTCATGGGGTGCTAAAAATAAGCGCTGGGTAAGGAAATAAGCTGACTGATCAAACATTAATGTGCCACTGAAACTAAAGCAAGAAATATCTGTCACATGAAATCATGTCATTCATGTATCATACTTCCCCTCTCAGCCGTGAGTAATTCACTTTCTTTTCATCTGACTTTCACATATCATTTCCCCACAAATTAGTTATGTTTTTATAACTTTCTCTTCAATATAAACTATTTCCGAAAAGTTCAGTGGGCCACAGACAATAGAACCAGTCCTTGTGTATTCAACTGTGTGGACACAACAATCGCAAGCCGGTCCGATTTGAATAGCATTACAAAGGATCATTGAATTTGCGTTTGACTTAATTTTTTGAAAATAGTTTATATCATGTATTAGGTTAATACAGAAAATGAAAAGGATCATTAGAATTACGTAGTTCTCAGTTAATACTTATTTTTTTTCATGAACACTGCCAATTGATCAATTATAAGAGTATTATAAAACATATTGAAATATCATATCAATTATCTCTGATTCATGTATTGAAGATAGATAAAAATGAAATAAAAGTATGATGTTGACATGTTATGTTGAGGTTTGAGATGAGAATTGAATAAAAAAAGAAATACAGCTGCTCATATGGTTTTAAGCAGTGCTCTAAAGGAGCTTGGTAACTAACCACTGCGGTTGATTATCCCCCCCCCCCCAAAAAAAAAAAAATAGGTATAAGGTGATAAAAGAATATAAATCATTTTTCAAATAAGCCTACACAAATCCATTGTACAAATTCAAACTGATCTAATCTAATAGAATAAACGGCATTAATTGTGTTATCTCCCAGGAAGATGTTTTGTTGTTGTACAAAAGGTGTGAGAGTAGACGCGTGTGAACGTCAGGGTGAGGGGTAAACAGAGTTCATGCATGATGGCTGATACAGTAGAAAAATGTTTGTGAACAATAATATGGAAGTGACGCAGTAATGCAGATGTTGCTAAAGCCGGCGTTTGACAATTTTCAAAGAGAGGATGATTCTATTTTGGGGAGTTTTTTTTGTCAACAGCTGCAATAATACTCTGATATTTCAGAGATAGAGAGGAATGGAAGCCTATTTATAACTCAGTATTAGGTCTGACTTGTTATGTGATATCAATATCTATGCATGACGAGCCAAGCTTGACGTAGCTATCGAACATGGGCAAATTTTATTACAATTGAGATATATCAATCAATCTATGTCTCATTCAAAAGTTGGGAGATTCTTGACTGTATTGATTATGTTCACATATCAATCAATTTCTCATTCAAAAAAATTGGGAGATTCTTGTCTGTATGGATTATGTTCACGTATGAATGACAATAAACTTTGTAGTCACAGCAACATTTATCTACTCGGAAGCACAATGACCCTCTCTCTGCAAAAGAGAACTTGGTAATGAATATCGAATTGACAATGTTCATTTTAAGCCATATTGCACAATTGATTTATACATTCAGGCACATCTCAATTTTAATACTTAATTGCTATTAAAAACAGCACTGAAATGTACAAATAGTTTGAATCGTTTTAGGCAAATTTCAAGATAAAATATTTATAAAACTTTTTAATGTTTTAAAGAAATCTGGGATGCTGGAAAAAATGAAGCAGATTTAAAAAAAAAAAAAAGAAATATTTTCCACACTTGATTTAGGCATTCATTTTCCCAAACATTTTTTCTAAGTTCTAGAGAGCCTAGATTTTCTGGACTTCAAAGACTATTTCTTCTTAATTGAAATTCAACTATATCTACATCTACTGTAGATATCTTGGTACCAAAAATATTGGAGGAGCTGAAAAGAAAATTTATAAAGTATATCTTTATAGCAAACAAATGAAGGGAAATGAAATATCTATCCCATTAAAATACTTATATAAATATAAACACATTCTCATATACTACAGTTCTTCCACATTCATACCCCAAAATAGAAACAGATTATTACTAAAGTGATAATCCAGGTAAAGTAGGGTACATGTGTAACGACAATCCCATAATGACAGTGAATCATATAAAACATATGTCAAACAGGATACAAATTGAATTCTCTCACGGTTTAAAACAGACATCCTTTGAGCATAGAAGGTTCATGCTGTAGATATAAACATGACATGAATTTTACTCGATTCAGCAGGGCTTTTTATCAGGCAGGAATGTTGATGTTATTGCCAGTGTTAGATCGTTTGAGCAGAAATAAAAAACATGCATCAAGTCCAACAGACAGTGGTATCATTTGTGTTAATTGAGGTAAATTGAGGAAGTTTGAGAAGGGCGAAATTGGAGTTAGAAGTTTGGGGTCATGTACACTCTTTGTATCATCTGAAGAATAGGGACACATATTCTAATTATTAGATTCAATTTTATCCCAGATCGAAACCCTGGGTTCTAGAGAGCATTCTTCCTATGCTGGAAGACAAACAATGATTCCATTTGCATAAGCCTATGAACATCATTACTAGATTTCCACATCTAGAGATGAAACCTTATGGTTTCAAATACTATGACAGCCCCCAAAGAAATAAAACTTCAAGTTTTGCAAATTGTAAATGCTACATAATTACAAAAAAAAACCTTAGGGTTTGAAACCATGTCAAAATGAAAGGATTGCTGATGTTTTTGTTAAGGTCATGGGAATGCCCCTAATGGATTGCTGAAACTTTTGTTAACTTTGTTAACTTTGCTGAAAGTTTTGTTAACTATGACATGCTTATTGTTTCAAATGACCTCCTACTTTAAGATACTACACATTCAACAAACACACAAATGCATAATATAGCACATAATAAACAGGATATTGTATGTATCAAAGATTACTGGTGCCAAAACATTTAAATTTTCCTGTTCACACCAACTACGAAGCTTGACTTTGCTTTTGATTCAATACTCATTTAATTGTTAGTAACGTGAGCGTAAATAAGTTTCCCCCAAAACTTAAAATCATGCAGTATGATCCAAGCTTTAAATCTAGGGAAAGTCGCATTGATGTGAACAGACAAAATATACATTGCAGAGGATTTTAGAATATGGAGAACAAATCCGATGATTTATTGATACTATCTAACACAGACAAAACGATACTTGGCTGGTTTCTTTTCTACTTTAATTTGCCAAAAGGAAATAAGTGACATCTTTCCCAACTTGAAACAAGCATATTTTTAAGGTTCTAAGAAACCATCATACAAACCTATATGTGAATATTCAAAAACGATTTGCGGTTGCACCATGTTGTGTAGGCTTTCAAGAAATAGTCAAGAAATATGTGAATGTTTCTTTTGTGGCCATGCAGTAATCTCCTGCTTGCCATTTTATAAAAGCACTTGCAAATTAATCTTTTTTTTTTTACTTGTTAAGATAGTCCTTTCATAGACTTAATACAACCTCCTAATCCTAAACCATGGATGTTACCATCATATCACAAATCTGACTTTATTAGCAGGAAAAACATAAAGAGGGTACAAAAATACAGCAATTATATCAATGCTTTTTTTTAATCACAATTCTTAATGAGTTTTCATTGAACATATGAATGTTAATGGGTTTGAATTCAAAACAACAGGGCAAAATGCCATTTTTTTTTGGTTTTACATAGAACTTTCCATCATCTGTGACTTACTACCTTGTGCCAAAGACGGAGCAGAATAGTTTGCACATAATGACACCCAGGAGAACATTTAGGCATGATGGCATCTATTCTATGAAGATAAAACACTCACATATGACAAACAGCCTTAAATGTTTATCACATCAACGTCTTGGAACAGACTGAAAGGTCACATTGTGGGGTGATTATGAATTTGGAATTGCCGATATTCAATATGCTTCAAGAAGAGCTAATGTACCGATCAGACTTTGTGGGTGCCATTAAGATTTGAATGACAATGACAGAGACATATTTTGCAAAAAATCTCTTTCGGGAATCAGTATACTGTTTTTGTATTACATGAAACAAAAGGCTAGAACTCCTCCCTATTAACATCTTTGAACAGACTGAAAAGTCACATTGCGGGATGATTATGAATTTGGAATGGCTGATATTCAATATGGTTTAAGAAGAACTAATGTACCGATCAGACTTTGCGGGTGCCATTAAGATTTGAATGACAATGACAGAGACATATTTTGCAAAAAATCTCTTTTGGGAATCAGTAGGCCTATACTGTTTTTGTATTATATGAAACAAAAGGCTAAACTCTTCCCTAAACCATCTTTGAACAGACTGAAAGGTCACATTGGGGGATGATTATGAATTTGGAATCGGAGATATTCAATATGCTTCAAGAAGATCTAACATACCGATCAGACATTGTGGGTGCCATTAAGATTTAAATGACAATGGCAGAGACATATTTTGCAGGAATCTATTTTGGGGATCTACAGTTTTTCTTTTCTATGAAACAAAAGACTGAAAGTCTTCCCTAAACTAGACATAATAAGAGGCAGACAAGGTTTATCTAGAGGAGAGTAATATGAACAATTATTTGTTATTTGAAGAATATTATTCCAACAAATACTTAATGTAAAAATTGAACAGACTCCGAAAACAGTTCCACATCTATAGAAGATAAATCTGACATCTTGGAACAGACTGAAAGGTCACATTTGGGCTGATTATGAATTTGGAATTGCCGATACTCACTATGGTTTTAGAAGATCTAACATACCGATCAGCTGTTACCGGTGCCATTAATAGACACATGACAATAGTAGAGACATACTTTGCAAAATACATTTTGGGAAAATAAAAGGCTAGAATTCTTCTCTAAACTAGACATCATAAAAGGTAGATATGGTATATTTAGAAGAAAGTAATATAAACAATTATTTGAAGAATATTAATCCAACAAATACTTGACATGATTTTTTTTTGGAAAACAGTTCCACATCTACAGTAGATAAATTTAAAGGAAATGTCCACACTTTCAATTTCGTCCCCTGTCTACAAATATATGGGAGGATATTTGTATCCCACACTTCCTCACTATCCTTTCTTAAAAATGTTTCATTACCGTTAAAAAGTCTCTTAGAATATATGCCTAAAATTAATAGATTTTGAAAATAGTTCTACATTTGCGATAGATACTGATGATTTGGGTGAACATGTGAACATGTCCACAATCTCCATTTCTGCCCCCCCCCCCCCCCCTCTCTCTGCCTCTTATTTTTCTCACCATTTCCAAACAGACACAAACACACACACACACACACACACACACAAACCCATCTCCCCTCACTCGCCAGCCCTGGGGCATGTAACATAAAAGATACAATTATACTAATGATAACTATTAATCGTAAGTCTATGACAAAACGTGTACCATACAGATACAATTAATTTTCGATTCATATTTTCACATGTTACAGGCCACTGATCTATATAAAAAAAAGCCTATCCAAGCAACACACACACACACACATTCCCTCTCCCTATATACCTCCCTACGGTTTGTTTTATCTAGGTAAAACAACTTTATCTACGAGCCCAAACCAATGAAACAAGAATGAAGCATAAAACAATATTCAAGAACATACATGAAGGCAAGGGTGAATGGAAGCAAGGGAAAGTGAAAGTTTGAAAACAATGAACTTATAAATGTATGTAAATGGGGGCCAAATCTAGGGTACAGAAAACAAGAGACATTTTTAAAATGACATGATTGATGTTTGCGCCAAATGATTCCCTCGTGATATAAAATACATAATACACTTTAGTAAACTGATTTATCATGTGGCGGCATCGTTCTCCCATCCCATAACTCATATTTATCCAACATATATTTCACATGACTGTCTCTCTTTCAAGACATAAACACTTTCATCCATCACTTGTAGTCTTGATGTCACGTTTAACTTGAAATGTGTCCTTCCTTAACGACAACAATATGTTATAATGGCTTCAGCTTATCTGATAATCTAAAGCCGACAGTAACAATGGAAAGTTTTTAACTAAGATAACTCGAAAAAATGTAGTTCTCAAATTCACTGGTAATTTGCTTTCCTTTTTTTTTTTTTTTAGAATAGGTGTAGGGGAAACCTTATTTGAGTAGTGCCACTATTTTTAGAAGTGCAAATGTTAACCACCATTTCAATAGGAGTCACAAATACAGGTGCTCCAATGCATTCAAGTCCTCTATTGTCTGATCTATGTTTTTTGTGGGGGCATATAAAGGCCAATTCAAAATTAGTCCAATTTTTACATCTTCTCAAAAAAAAATTCCATTGGGAAATACAGCCCACAGGTTTTTGGTCCCTAAAAATCTAGAGTAGATGTTGACATATCTATATATCATTTATTACCCCTTCTGTTTAGAAGATGAGAAGGAACCGATTAATGTTACTTGGCTAAATCATGTCAGTGGGTCAACAAGAATGTGTACAACACTATGCTTTTTTTTCTGCAGGCCATGACAAGTCTAATCTAATAACAGCTGAATTAGAAAATACTAAATTCCCACATTTCCTGATATTTTCCTTGATATTTCTACAGCAAACAGAACACTTTAGTGTATTCTGAAAAGCAAAAATATATATATATTTTTTAGATTCATGGGATATCTTTGTTCAAATGGAGCAGAGTTGGCACTCTTTCACTTATTTTTTCTTCTTTTCTTCATTTATTTTTTGGCTCATTTTGTTCACTGCAGAACACAATGGACACGTGTCAGAAGGAGTGAATTTCAGGCAAACATTCCACCCTCATGTTTGCTCACCAACATAGCACCTCATAATGAATCCATTGACACCAACGGCACGCCTGCATCAGTGGAGGGGAAGTGTGAGGGAGATTTCATACCCTTTAATATCATGTCAAATCTCGATTCTTCACAATATCCATGATACCTTGATATGGCCTGAGCTATTTGATTTCTTAATCATAACATTTATTATCATTTTACTGATGACCTATATCAGGAAAAAATTTACAGACATAAATACTGATAATAATAAGATATTACTATTTCTGTAAAATAAAGTGGATCATAGGACAATAGACCCGTAAGTAGTGTATTGAACTGAGTGGACACAATCATGAGCCATATGCCATATGAATAATATTACAAAGGACCATTAAATTGGCATTCGACTTAATATTCTGGAAAATATTTTATCATGATTAATGATAATGCTTAGTATAAGGATTTAAATGTCATCTCCGTAAGACCTAACACGCATTTAGCTCTGGCAATAAACTCATATTTCTTTCTCTTAGACATCCATCATTGATGAATGAAAACGCTGCTGAATTTTTCACTTCCAAAGATGGCCGAGGGGTTCAGTGATTAGAAAATGGAGGCAGGTGAGAAACATTTGGAAGGCGACATACGCCTTGGATGTTTGTTGGGGGCAAACAAAAGCTCTGTTCACACTTTCCTTATGGTTCTGGAGTGAAAACGCTGGCTGTAAATACTACTTTCTTGCAGAGCTAAAGACTATTTTCAGTATATACACTTGTGCATGACTCAAGATTCTGTTTTCACTTAAAAACTGCAAACCTGCCTTTCGTGCATCAGTTTATGAGAGAAGCCCCACAAAATATTAGTATAATGACAAGCCCAAGTCACACTTCACATACGTTTGATTTGATTTGATTTGATTTGAATTTATTTCCGTATTAAAAAATATATACAATTTAAGATACGGCGGATAACCCACATTCAGCTTGCCCATCAAGGGGAGCTGGTCTTCCGTGGGGTCTGTGTCACAGTTGAGCTCCATTTGCTGAAAAAGAGGTAAGTGGATGCATCATTGACCAGTGATGGACATTTGATGTGATTGAGTTTCACCAAGATATTACAGGTTATTCCGAAATATTATTATATGAGTGATGGAAAAAGCACATTTGAGGCCATTCGCACAGCTCACTTACCATTTGTCACACCAATTCTCTCTACATGGAAATGCTGCTAAAAAATACAGTGTGACTGGGGCACTAGCTTCGGTATGGAACCTTTCTAAAGACAGCTAAAGGATCCGGGACAGGAAATGAGGGTGGGGGGGGGGGGGGGGGTGGTGTGTGTGACAAATGTATATTGGGACACCTTGAAGGTTCAAGCATAAAGTAGATATCTGAAACCCAAGTTAAACAGGAGCTCTCGCTCCACTCAGTATTGAACCATTCTAAAAATGGCCATAGGATGCATGGACGGGATCCAGGACCGTGGAAACCAGGGTGTGTGAAAAAATGTCTGCTAAATACAGGTTCAAGCATAAACAAAGTGGATGTCTAAAACCCAAGTGTAACAGGGGCACTAGTCCCATTCTAAAAATGGCCAAAGGGTGCTGGGGCAGGAATACGGGACTGGAAACGAGGGCACTTGACAAATGCGTATTCGGAACACTTGGAGGGTTCAAGCACAAAGTGGATGTCTAAAACCCAAGTGTAACAGGGGCACTAGTCTCAATGTTGAACCATTCTCAAAATGGTCAAAGGGTGCTGGGACAGGGATACCGGCTGGAAACAAGGGCACAAATGTTTAATCGGAACATGTTGGAAAGCAAACCTAAAAAAGTGGACTTCTAAAACCCAGGTGTAACAGGGGCTCTCGCTCCAGTATTGAACCATTCTAAAAATGGCCAAAGGGTGCTGGGGCAGGAATACGGGTCTGGAAATGAGGGCACGTGACAAATGTGTATTGGAAACACCTTGGAGGTTCAAGCTCAAACAAAGCTTTGTATGTAACCCGATCTATGATTCAATGTCGTTGAAACAGCTGAAGCTAACATCCAGGCAGGATTACAGAGAGGTAAAGAGAGACGGAGAGAGAGCAAAAGTGGAAGAGGAGAGAGTGAAAGAAAGAGAGAGAAAATTGTGTGTGTGCGTGTGTGATAAGTCATTGAACATTTAGTTGTTGCTCTCAAAAACAACAAAGAAACTACCTCAAAATTACCCCCAAAATTTCCTTGTTGAAGAGCTAAATGTTCAGCATTTTCAAACAATACAGATTCACTTTCACAATGGTGAGAAGTTCATTGCAAATGCTATGGTCAATGAGGTATTACAGTGAGACAGAGGAATAGATTGAAAATGGAAAACATACAAAATCTGACCGAAAAGGAAACTAATGGTTGTCAATTGAATACTTGAACAAATGAAAAAAATGAAATAATTTTGAATGGATAGGGTAGTAAATAGAGAGATTCGAAAGGTACTGAAAGAAAAGGTAAGTTTTTTTTTTGTCCTGAACTTGAAAAAGAATTACTCTGACTTTCACATAATTTTGTTATCATCTAATCATCCATTGAAATATTTTATTCAGTAGAGAACAAATATCAAAATGGATTTTCAGTAATAATAATAATAATATTGATTATTTATATAGCGCTAAAAACAGAGTATCATAGCGCTTTACAATTTAAGAGGAACAAAATATGAAAACAGTTTTATTACTGTGGGAAAAGGTAAGTCTTAAGATGTTTAAAAAAAAAAACGGAAATTGAGATGGCCCGTATTGCAAGAGGAATACTGTAGCGGCAACTTTATAAATTAAGCACCCTCTGCGGCAACAACCTTTTTAATAATGCGCCCTCTTGTGGCGGAATATGGAATGTATTACTTCACAAGAGGAAGGGACGCGTTTGAACAAAGAACTTGGCTTTCTTGGTGTCATAAGCAAAGGAAGTCAAGGAACAACAAGACGTATTTCGGGTGCTCTCTAAGTTTGAGCGAAATCGTTTAAAGTTTTTGGGACCCTCTCTGAGATTGAGGTGTCAGGAAGGAAAAAGGCCCTAGATTGCTAACAGTTGGTAAGTTTAACAATTAATTATGTCTTTCAAGAGAACATTCTTGAGAGTTTTTGATATACTTCTGTTTGGCATAATCATTCATATTCAAACCCAACTTGGGCATGATTCTTTTGCGTTAACTTGAAAGTTATTAAAGCTTTCTCGCTCATGGCTTTCGTTAAGATTTGATTTATATACAAAGTTATATCAAATATGATTGGATGTGATATGACATGATTATGCCTATAAATGCACTAGCAATTATGTATTTGTATATCGAATTTGTATATTTCCGAAATCTTTATCTATTTAACTCACGATAGATACTTAAGGCTTAAGTTTGAAGGCAAATATTTAGTTATTTAACGTTTCTAACTGAATCAGATAGCTTATATCTATTTGGATTTAGCATTATGAATATATCGGTGATAACATGTTTACAAGATCGATATAGGATAAATATATTTCCTCTTGATATAAATTAGTTGATATGTCGATCGATGAACAATTCATACACAAGTTATTCGTTCAATGTCATGGTATATGCCAGAACACGCAAGTTGGCTTTTAACCGGACGCTGCGCACGCACTCAAGGCGGAGCCAGGACCATGTGACCACGCCAAGTTGGCTTTTTCTCGAAACGCCAAAACGCGACCACGCGGACTTCGCGTTCGTGCTTATGCAGTGACATTGATTAACTTACTTAAGTCTAGCAAGTGAATTGGTTGATATCATTCTATACATATTTATATTTCATATTGGGTTTATATGATTTATTAATCTCTGCGATCTATTAATCGGAATTTCGCATTTATATAGACATTCGGGGAGTTTTATCTTTATAGGTTTATACACTTCTTTTGGGTTTATTACCTACGTTCAATAATTAAGGTAGCCAATCCGGTTGAATTTAAAGCTGGAACTCTTTTCCTTGGTCAAGTCATATTTATTATGAATTAATTTCATTTAGAATATATGACATCTTATATTTGATGTATATACTTTTTGTCTTTGATTTATGCAAGAAGCACTTATAATTGAAGCTTATCTAAAGGAGGTTAGATATGGGTTGTTTGGTAAACATATATCGTCCTACATTGTATATATATCATTTCATTGTTGTAATTGTATGTTTGTTTGTTTATTATTTTACAGTGAACCGCTTTACGCTTTACGCTGTACACATCTCAAGTAACACCGTATAAAGAAGGCAGGAAGTGCAAATTCGTGTGTCCAGACTTGTTTGTGTTGCGCGTTCGACTCATGCTACTAGGGCGTAGCTTTGCCGCTACAAATACTGTTCCAGAGTTTTGGAGCAGCTACTGAAAAGCGCTTTTCAGCTGTTTTGAGTCTACACTTTGGTATGACAAGTTTAAGCGTGTCTGATGAAGAGCGGAGGTTTCGAAAGGGTGTATATCGTTCAATAGTATTAGACAGGTATTGTGGTGACATATCATTAAAACCATGCAGACGAAAAATGCCTTTAAAGGCATTTTCATGACACTCTGTATCATTATATATTGAAAATTACATATATCTTTACATAACAATTCCATTTTCCTGAACAATATACGCCTCTTAGCATTTAAAAAAAATATTTTCCATCAACATTTTTATCTGGGTCAGAGAGCTATGCCCCGCCTCCCAGAAATATCCCCTCTACGGCACATCTATTGACAAGTGGTGTCTGTGACGTCATATTCAGTCTTGCATCAAAACCACGGACTTAAACATGTAGAATTATGCCCCTAATATTTCTCCTCCTTGTTCATATCCTCCTCGAAATCCAAGTCAGGACATGAATAACTGTTTTCCTCAACTTCTGAAGAATCTACCACGTTCTGCATATAAACAAAAAATGGTGAATATGGATGCATATTAAAAAGATTAATCAGAAAAAATTAATATACAGTGTCATAAATGTTCCCCTTTAGAATCAACCACTACAAGCTCATTACATCTGGAACTGTATATCTCTGGGGATCTTAACAGTTTGGTCACAAAATGCAAATTAGAGCACTCTGTGAGATAAAAGGTTGATGGATATATTCAAAATATCTTTATGACATTTCCCACCATTAAGAGCATAATGAGAAAATGATTTCTACAAATGGGTCTGTCATGACCAAAATTATTTAAAAAGATATCACTCAACTAGAATAGAGTATTTAAATGAATGGGTCACTGTCTATTTATAAGAGATAAAAAAAACGTGATACAACTGAATAGAGAGATTTTTAACACGTCATTTGGCCATGACCAATATCCAAGTTAAAAAGAACAATGACAGAGATTTCTATTCATCTAGACCCTATATACCGATATACATAAATCAGTCATGTATAAAGAGATTTGTTACCAATTAATCATCTTTAATCTTAAAAGATTATATGGTGTTATTTTCAGAAATAAACGACCAATACTTGAGGACATTCATGAAAGATTTTTATGAATTTAAAGTTAAAAATCCATCTTTTAAGCTAAAAATATAATTCAAAGAGATTTTTGATAACACATGAGATATTACATGATGCAGGGCAAGGCTTTTGAAAAGGTCGCTCTTAAGCATTGGACTTGGACTGGCCCGCTCAGCACGAACCATCGGCTGATTGACATGGTTTCCATTTGTGTTTCAGACACGTGCCATGGGGCTCCCGTGTCGTATCCACCCAAGTCACTATCAATGCGGATCTCGGCGGGGAAGAGTCGGGCTTTTAGGGTTCTAATGGATCGCTAAACAAAAAGCTCCTCCCTCTTTCTTTCTTTCTCCTGAATAATAAGTCTTCAAGCAGTGTTTCTCTTGTACTCGTTGATGGGTGAACGCTGTAATTGCCATCGGTAATGTGCAGATGCTATCCGGTAATCCGTTTGGACGTATATACTGCTTATGCTTCAAAACTTCTTTGTGAGATTGCTGTATGGGAAAAGTTGGAAAGAGAGAGAGAGAGAGAGAGAGGGGACAGAAGGGGAGAAAAGGGAAAGATCAGCAGGAGATGAAAATGTGATCGATGGTAGGATGAAAAACAGGGAGACTGACGAAGAGAGAAGGGAAAAGGGGAGTAGGGGAGGGAAAGATAAAGAGATAGCGGGAGAGGGTGAGATGGTGTGAGAAAGAGAAAGAGGGAAAGAGAGAGAGAAGGAGAGTGAAAGTGAGAGAGAGAGAGAGAGAGAGAGAGTAAGGGTTTGTGTGTGTGTGTGTGTGTGGGGTGTGTGGGTGTAAGTGTGGGTGTGGGATAGAGACAGACAAACAAAAACAAAGAGACAGAGATGAGGGCGAAACCCCCCGAGAGGCGGAGAGCACTTATCGCAGCTATCAGAATGGTGAAAGATTGAAATAATGATATGGATGATTTACTCAAGGCACCACAAATCTAAAGCAGCATCTCCAAGCCAATACATAAGTCATGATATCAAAAATATATCACAAGTCATAAATGATAAGTGACACCACATTGACCCTAATCACGTAAATAGCTTTTCTTGGATGAGCAGTCTAATTTGAATGGACTTTAACCAATCACAGGGCTCGAAAGCTTGCCAATGGACGCCATGGTGATTACAACTGCCTCATCATGCAAACAAGGATTTCATGCTTCAACTCCAATGCCACATTGCTTCTGATGGGGATGACATTTTTTCTTATAACAGCGAATGAGATACAGCAGATAAAGGGAAATGATCTCGGCAACATTTTTTTTTATTGGAGTCTGTGATTTTATGGCAGAATTGGAAAAGGGGGCATCATTTACAATAAGACAACAATTCAGCTTCATTAATTTATTTAGATTGACATTTAGAGGTAAAACCTGAAGGTATCAGAAACTATTACAAAAATATGGAAGCTTATATGTTTAGCATGAAGGTGAATTATTCAACTTGCCAAGGTGCCTTGTTTTGTTCAAAAAGGCAAGGAAGCGTTTAAACTTCACTTTTGCTTGCCCATTAAAATTGAGAAAAGGCAGTGTTTGACTCTCTTTTTATAAGATATAATTTGGTATGTTTTTTATGTGTAACTTGAAACATTGAGAGAAAAAATCGTAATAAAGTGCCAACAGCCAGCAGAAATTTTTGTTGTTGATCCCAATAAATTGATAGGGTCAATGCTAAAGCAATGCACTTATTGCAAAGCACTCTTGACTCTCTCCAAAATTGAATCTATTTACTGCGACAAGATCCTATTATTGACTGCAAAATGACTCAATTAGTGTTTATATATCTACAACCATGCTTGAGAAAGCTGAAGATGATTTGAACATCTGTCTAGCCATATGCTCCCTCAACTTATCTTTTCAGCGTTGTCCGCCTCTATACATCTAATTCATCTCATCTGCTTTCAGATTTATTAAATACGATGTAAAATTATTGGAACCTTGTGGGCTCGAATAATGGGATGGACCTACAACATTGAAGTAATAAAAATGTAATACCTTTTCACTTCAATCAAATTCAAATTCTATTTTCCATATTCAAATAGATAAAAACATAAATATCTATAACACAAATCATAGAAAACATATACATAACTAATATTAACATCAGAGTCATCATCACTTTGCATTTGCATAATATAAAAAGGAAAGAGAAAGTTAAGAGTGAATATGAGTTTTTCCCAAGAATCATAGAAGTAAGAGAGGAAGAGGAAAAGAAATGAAATAGATAGATACAGAGGAAGAAAGAGAGACTGCAGAGAATATGATGAACTCTATGGGGGTGTTGCTCAAAAGATGCAATTGATCGTAAGTTGCAGTTGATCGGTACACGCCAATCAATCATTGTTTCATGCGCGTCTTGTTAAATGCGCACACCACGCGTGAATGAAAATGCGCGTTACAATTTGCAAAGTTGCAGTTGATTTGAAGTTGATTTTGAGCAACACCCCCTAAAATGTACATTTGTTTGCATTATCACTTTTAATGGTCTCGAAACTTGTACCCTATAAACAATCTATGATATTCGAAGACTTGTTTTAAATAAAAAAAAAAAGAAGATAAGATAGAGCCTTAGTTCTTCTATCAAATAATTTTCTTTCTAAATAATCCAACAATATCGCAAGCGTACCCAATAAATGCATGTACCTAAGCATTAGCTACGACAAGATGATAGCAGCGAACAATTTGCGTCCATTTAGGGTTAATTTATTAATCTAATGAAGACTAAATTGCAATAATGTCACTACCGCACCATTCTAATGGACAGTAAATGTGTGGAATATACCAATCCTATTACACATGCTATCCCTCGAACAAAAGCCGTCTCCCCAATTTCTACCACAAATTGTGAGGGAATAAAAATGAATGAGGACAAAAAGGTCTAAATTATAAGAAACAGCCCTGCAGCCGTCTCATATTACAGGAACTTAGGTCAAGTTCCAATGGCTCGATATCAGCGAATAATGGGCAGGTGAATAGGCTTGCATGCTTGGCGAGATTACCAAAAAATTTGTTGGCTATGAGTCATAGAGGTGCAAATTGGATAAAAATCATAGAGTAATCAGTTGAGCCCCATTCACCAGAAATTCTCAAATATTAAATACAATCATTCTCCTTTGTTTGGAAGTCATGAGCTGGTTGTAATTTTCTTGAAGTCGTTTGATCAAAAGAACTCCATCAGTCTTTTTGAATAGGTCTGAATTAAATTTGAATCGATATACTAGATTGGACATGTAAACCATCTGCACCTGAAAGGTCATACAAAGTGGAATTTTCAGAGTGCAAGTCCAGCATTTGCTTTTTTTTTAATTCATTTTTTTTTTTTTTTACAAACCAAGAGCATAAATTATGCATTTTGTGCAAACTTTTCAGCTATGTGGAAAACTTTTGTGAGTGAAGTTTTTATTTTCAAATTGATTTCTGTGAAGTTTTGACATTACTTGCAAAGAGCAAGACAAATGTTGAACTGTGCTTTCATTTGACATTCATGACTGAGGCAAAATCCCTGTGAAAATTCCAATGATTTGTTGTACCTAAAAGTTCAAGTTATGGATACGTGTATTTACCTCGCAATATGTTCAAAATAGATTTCATGACAGAGATCTGGTTTGAAAAAGAAATAAACTGTCATTTAGAATCAAAACAAAATGTTGAAACCAAGATGATTATGTTGTTATTCCTTTTATCCACGTCTCCTGTTTGAGTGGGTGTCGGTTACTGTTGCTATGGTTAATTGTTATGAAGAGGTTAATGACACAGCGGACGACACATTATGAGGAATGACATCACAGAAAGCCTACAATGAGATTGTTGAACTTTGAAGCATTGAGGGTGTATTAGGATTTATTCAGAATTCATGGAAAATATCAATTATTTCATACATTTTGACAAAGTATCACCAATTAAATGAACTTTGACAAAGTATCGCTGATTACATTTTCACAAAAGGAAGCCCTGAAAAAAATTGCATTGAAAACTGATCAGAAAGGTAGTAAGAAAGGAAAAAATGAAAAGGTACAGGACATAATACACAAATTTAATAAATGATTGTGTAAAAGCAGGTAGAGTGGAGGAGTCATGGTATGGTGGGTCTGAGTTGTGCCCTTAAACCAAAGGGTCAGGGTTCAAATCTCATCCATAGCTTTAACTTTCCTCGGCAAGAAATTCATCCACCTTGTGCTGCACTCAACACTAGGAATGTGAAGGTGTATTGGCAGGATTTTATTCCTTTAAAATGCAAGAGCACAAACTAGGCAACTTTGCTCTAATTTGCTTGAAGCAGTGTAGGTCCATTAAAAAATAGTGCAAAATAAATCTACAAATCATTAATAATTATCATCAGTAACATTTTGAGTTTGTATGTGTATGTGTGTGTCAGAGAGACTAATCAAACACACTTACAAACATGTGCACAAACACACACACAAAAGAGAGAGCAAGAGAGAAGAAGAAACAGGTAGAATCAACAGAAATAGTATGCGGAGACAGAGGAAAAAAAAAACGAATACATGAATAAAGTTGAGGCAAGATGAAAATGTTGAAAAATGAAAAGGAAAAAGCAAGGAAAAGTTATGGGGGAAATGGGAGGATAGAAAAAGTTTGAAATGAGAGAAAATTGCAATGAGAGCAAGAGAGATTGGGGGGGGGGGGACATGATAAGGATAAAAAAGTAATTGCTACAGAATGACAAATCTGAAAGAAATACTTTCAAGGGCAAACTACAAAATCATTTGATGATGATACATGACCCAATCATATTCCAATCTGGGAGCATTACTGAACGATGAGATCATATCGGAAATTTCAGTGCATTATGACTTTCTATCAGAGCGAATAATGCAATCCTAACTCAAAGATGAGCGTATTGATGTTGTGACAGAAAAATAAGTCAAAATTCTGGAACAGGAAATCCAAATTGTTGCAGTCGGTCTTCTTCAAAAGCATAACCTTCTCCAAGATGAAATTTCAATTATAGCAAGAATGTTCAGTAGCTTTCAATTCAACAGGGTTTAAATAGCCAAAAACATATATGAAAAGGGGAATGTACTTATACGGATGTTTACAAGTAAGCCAAAAAGTATGAAACAATAATTTTCCACAATAAGAGAGATTTTTATACATATAAATAAATGAGATTTCATAATTGGTATTGAACAATTGAAACTTGACAAGGAAAAACATAATGGTACAGGAGAATTTGGTCCAAAAGAGTGATAAACTTTGTTTTCCATGAAATAGTTGGGAAATGAGGTACATGCAAATATGCGAAAAGAGTTGAAGGCTTAATGGGATTGAAACTCAAAACATGGAATAGAAACTTGGAGTATGACTCATTCTGCCAAACCATCAATCAAATGTTATCAGAAAAAGGAAGAATTTCATTATTAAAGAAAAATCAGTTGGTCCAATCTTGAGCCAAAAGTAACTCATAATCAGATATGTTCTCTCCAATTCACATATTGATTGGCAGTCTCACTGTATTTAGCTACAAGCAGTTTCAGGATCCCTGCATAGATGCTCTTATTAGTTTACCTGAGAAATTAAACCACAACTTTTGTTTTAACCACCAAATAAGGTTTTCTTTCACCAAGGGAATTTCACCAAGCTACCCATAACAATCTTGTTTCTTCATGTTACAGCCATTCAGAAAGCTCAAATCCCACTTTAAGAAATGTCGCATTGAAGAAAATCAGATTATCTATAAAGCAAAATGCAAAACATGTTTAGATCTTATGATGATGTCATCAATTATTTTAGAAAGATAGCACCTGAATAGCTTTCATTTCAAAAGTGATTACACTTAATAACATAGTAACTGAGAAACATTTAAAACATTTAAGTCATACTGAATACTGAAAAATAATTATTTAATGAATAATAATGAAAAAAAAAATGCATCCAGTAGCTCCAATTAACAACCATTGTAAATTAAGATTGCATAGAAGTAATGCACACATTTTCATCAGAATATGAACAATCAATAATTATCAATTACTTTAGACAAAATAAAACAGTCCACTATGACCCAAGCATTTATTCATTGCACCTAAGTCTGCACTCTGAAGAACTAGAGAGCCAAATTAAAGATAGAAAATAATTGCAAAGAATTCATTACAAGATTTGATTGCCAAGAATGAAAGGAGGTAATCTGACAAGTGTAAAGATATTTTTGGTCTGATGGGTGTCACTTCTCTCACCTGATAAAACATTCAAGCTCTTCAAAGTTCAAGTAACTGATAAGATAAGAAGTTCCTGAACCCTAAATGAAATAAAATCTGTAGAAAGAACTTATGAAGAGCAGATAAGACAAGGTTTAGTATACTGTTTGAACTCAAATTTTAGTTTGTATGAGCTATCTTTGAAAATCATCAACTTAATTTGTTAAACAAAAAGATAATGCCATGTTGACTCTGCTTGGGTATTAATCAAGTCCTAGTACCTTTTAATCATCTAGTAATAAAGATTAATATTAAGACTTATATCCTGGTGCTTGCTATTCATGACTTTACACCACAAAATATGACTAATCGTCAAAATAATTCTGTTTAAAAAAAATTCTGACAAGATAAATCTAATCTGTTTGCTATGATTACCTATTATTAAGTAATAGATGTTTTAAATATCATTATATCTAATCACAAAAATTCTTAAGCAATACCATTAAACCCACATTTCTACAACTGGGTTTTGAACAACTGTATTCAACTAACGATCAAGCAACGCCCACAACATTAGCAAACATATGAGAGGCATGAGCGTACTTGAGTCATTGATGAACAAACAATTGCCTGCCATGTAAACATTAATAACCCAGCATATACACTTGAAACTGGAGAGAGCATATAGAAATAATTGGTAGGATATTTGAACTAGAACATTATGAAATGGTATTCTTGTTTGCGCTTTGTCTGTTTGCAATTTTAGAGTTAGTACAGTTCTGTCTGCAAAGGCAAGTTTTCATTATAATGGTCTGCCCGCTGTAATACATTAAAATGCAGCAAATTTAAATCAAGTGACATTGAAAATCTAAAAATGGAAATAAGGCTATTTCAAAATCTTGTTTTACAGAATACAAGAGATGAGAGGATTCAGTGTAGTGAATAGAATAATATTTTTAAGGAAATAGGTAACATCAAAGGTAAAAGAAAAAAGGCTTTCCTCTAAAGTAGACTGACCAGGGCCTGTAACATAAAAGATGTGATTAAACGTACAATAAATATCAATTGTAAGTCTATAGTAAAAACAGAGATGCAAAAAATTTTAAGTTAATCTTATCTCTTGTGTGGCACCAATAATGTTTTGTTTTATTAATCATAGTGAATTCATGTATGTCATATATAAGGTAAATTAATGTTAGAAGCTCTTGCTTTTCTTTTCTTTTTATTTTTTTTCGTGGGAGGTGATGGGGAGCTCACGGACCCAAAGGCATACATCTAACATTAGCATGTAACAGTATATNGAAACTGGAGAGAGCATATAGAAATAATTGGTAGGATATTTGAACTAGAACATTATGAAATGGTATTCTTGTTTGCGCTTTGTCTGTTTGCAATTCTAGAGTTAGTAAAGTCCTGTATGTATGGGCAAGTTTTCATTAAAATAAAGTATGTATTCAGAAGAATCTGAATCGGTTGACAAAACTGAAAATGAGGCTTTTCAAAGGTTTTTTTTTTTAAACATAATCCAAGTGATGTGAGGGGTTCAGTGTAGTAAATCAAATTAATATTTTGAGAAAATGGGGAGCTCACCCACCCAAATGCATACATCTAACATTAGCATGTAACAGTATAAATTATTTTCTGAAATCTGATTTATTTCTATGAGGGGGGGGGGGCCAACATTCAATACATCAATAACATTTTGAAAAAACATCAGATTAAATTCAGCACCTTTTGATCTGTAAAGCGTAACATTCACAATACGATTAAAGCATAAAAGACGTCATTGTCCCCAGGATATTTATCTTCCTGTTTTCTTATCCTTTGATCCATCGAACATGGTTCTCATTTTAGCTCCATTCAGAAATGAAAGAAAGGTAACATGAAATCGGTTCCGATTATAACATAAGGAATTGCTCTAGCCCAATCTACAGTCTACAAGATGCATTGTTAAACATTGAGGTCCTCTGCTTCGGAGCAGGCGAGATGAAACACTTCATTGCGATTAAAACTTACCTATTCAGGTGAAACAACCAAGATAACAATGAATGTTTTGAAAGCTAAAGTACTATTAAGGGTGTCAATGGCCGTTAAAGGTAATACAGTTCCTGAGATGAGATTGTGTTACTATTAACTTTTTTTTATTTCATGAAATGATACTCATAATGTATCTACACAATGTATCTTATCTTCTATTATAAGATCTCATTGAATTACAAAAAGCAATCTATTTAATGAAAAAGAGATAAATAAAAAAGCCTTCCTTAAAGGTTAAGATTGGTAATGATCAGGAAGAAGAAGTGGACAAATGTTTCACAAATTACTGTACATGCATAAGAATAAACATAGATGAAATTGAGAAATGATTTTTGCATGTATTCCGGCATATTTTAGTTTGAATGTCAGAACCAAAGACCAACCAAGCAGACCTCCTATGCTGGAGTGGGAGCTAGGTGAACAGAGTTTCTGTTCGCATGTGTGGGCAATTATAATTCCCATTGATTTTGCAGGTGAGGTGGGATGCTGGTGAAAAAAATATACATGACATAATTTGTGTTAAGTCACTTCTTTTATTCAAACAAACTATGAACAAACTCAAATTTGTATTATGTATAAGCTTTTTCTACAGCTCACAAAGTAATCAAATATATGAAGAGCCAACTCTCCCAAAATGATCTTCAAAGGACCATACTACTAAAGGGATAGGACACATGAATCATTATCTAATTGTCACATCACTTTTATAAATTAGATATATTCTATTTAAAGAAAGAGATCACACTAATGATTTTGTCCTTTGTACAGTGATTTGATAAATTGAATGTATCTTATTTATAGAAATCAATAAATCCTCTTTCGTTAAGATTACAAGATAATGCTTACTGAAGGTTATGATTACATTAATAAATGAGCATTAAAGATAATAAATTGACTCTCAAATAGATGTGATTTACGTTGCTATTTTTTCAATGTGAAACATTAATTCAGAGAAGTTATTCTATTTCTAGACATCAGTAGGATAATCAAATTAATCTGTTTCTACTCATGAATGTATAAGAAACTTACTGAACAAAATGAATGTAATCCATGTGGGGGAAGACAGGGGGACTTTTAGTTTATAAAGCCATTCTCTAATCGGATGATTGTTTCATTATTTCTGGGAAATACAATGTTTACATCACCTTCTGAAAGCCATGCTGAAGGTCCTTAAATCAATCCACAAAAAGTAATGTGACATCAGAAATATCCTAAATATGAAATCAAGCAAATGGAGTTTAAACATTATAAAACATTCCAGGTGAAATTCCAGTGCTCTCCCTTGACCCAAGAAGAGAGAATTTTCTTCTCAAAGAAAATGATGTTCAAACAGCATCATCATCTCCATTACTCTCTAATCATTTCAGGATGTACCTTTTCCAAGTTTTGACAATTCTGGCAGCATCCCAACTTTCATCCATTCTATAAAAAAAAATCTGAAGAGAACCATTATTCTGTTATTGAATAAATGATTCCTCCTGGAAGCATTTTGTTGATAAACCACAGGCTACATGAAGTCATGCTAAACACGATCTTTTCATCCTTGTACATTTCATGGAAAAGTTGTTTTCCACATAATACATGTATAATCGAATGGCTTCTTAGATTTTTGTTCTATAATTCATATCATCACTCATCAAGCTTGAATTAAAGACAATTTTAGTAGTTGTAATGAAAGCAGAAAAATTGTCATAAATGTTCATCACACTTAGCTGCTCGATGTACCCAGAAATAAAACTCACTAGCAGGGCCTCGGAAACGATGGCAGTCTGTACCAGTTGTGGTTGGTGTTTTGTTGTGATATTAAAACTAAAACAATTTAGAAAATATGAGCGAATTACGTCCTAATTTTGTGATGGTAATGGTGATGATGATCGATGATGATGATGATGATGAAGATGATGATGATGATGATGATGATGATGATGACGATGTTGATAACGATGTTGTCCATGATGATGATTGTGTTATGCTACTGATGATGATGGTGACGACAGTGATGATGGTGGTGATAATTGTAGTGATGGTGATGAAGATGTTCTGGCGATAATGCTAGCGATCATGCTGTTTGTAATGATGATGCTGGTGGTATGGATGTTGGCATCAGGAGTACCATTGAACGAAATCTTCCTGTCAGCAAGGATCCATGTTGTCAGGTTGGATGGAGGCTAGAGTGGAATCCAGTGACCAAGTTAATTATTACTGAACTGATGGTTATTGTGATAATGATGATGGTGATGGTGATAATAATGAGGGTGATGGTGGTAATGATGATAGCAGTGATGGTGGTGGTAATTATGAAGATAATGGTGGTTATGATGATGTTGATGTTGGTGATGATGATGATGGTGATGGTGATAATGATGATGGTGATGGTGATAATGATGAGGATAATGGTGGTAATGATGATAGCAGTGATGGTGGTGGTAATTATGAAGATAATGGTGGTTATGATGATGTTGATGTTGGTGGTGATGATGATGATGATGATGATGATAATAATAATGATGAGGATGGTGATAATGGTGATATTGGTGCTGATGGTGGCAATGGTATTAGTTTCCTTGAATGAAATCTTCCTGTCAGCAAGGAGGGTAAGATGAAGGCCATAGAGTGGAATTTAGCGACCTAGTTTATCACTGAACAAGCCTCTCCGGAACCCACCTCTCACCTCCAGTAATCCACCACCAAATCTCATCTCTAAACACCTGAGCAATGAGCCTCACCTCCTTCTGGTTTACAGAGTGAGACAGAAATACAGTGCAAGTCAAAATTACTTGGTTACCCGTTATTGCTATGTAGCTGAGAACAGTGCGATTGCAACAACAGGAACACATGCATTGTTCCGATGTTCATAGTCTATGGACGGGAGTTATCCAAAGATTTTAAAGTTATCTACTTGCATTGCACATCTAAAACTACATCCTGTTTGGACAATTAAATACCTCTCCAACCTCCATTTCTCCACTTGATAAATGGACGGGGGGGGTGAGCAATAACATTTTAATCTCCGAAAATTTTACAAGCAAGGAATGGTTCTTCTACATGTAGTTGTCAGTAATGACTTACATAACACAAATGTTAACCTTCTCAATCATTCTTTTCTCCATATTTTGCCATCAGGGGCCCTATCTGTTCACTACTTTCCCATCACCGTCCTGCCAAACACAAATAACATGGTCATAAAACAGCTCCCTAATTCTTTTGATTCTATGTTTCAGTTAAACCGCTCTATTCACGAGTATCCTACCAGAATATCTTCTAATATACACCTACATAATCCACTTACTATGTTAGCTTATAAATCAATAAGACATACTGGTCCTGATGTTTGGAATAATTACATTCCTTCAGATATTCGATGTTACCCAACAATTATACGATTCAAATACGAAGTTAAGTCATATATTTTTAAAACCTACTCTAAATAAGTATTCTATGTTCCTTTATTCTGTTCTTTTTTTAAATTTTTTGAGATATAAATTCAAAATTTTAGTGTAATTCTGGTCTCACACCAAAATTTATATATATATTTTTTTCATTAATGCATGTATATTATGTATCATTTCATTGTCTGCTCCTAATTCTAATTTATATAATGGTACACTTGGAATATGCATATGAACAATGTTATTTTACATGGTACGCCTCTCCAAATTATTATTTAATTTTCTTAATCTACAAGAAAAAATTAATATACGAGCAGATTTTAGACATTACTTTGAGGGGCGTCGCTGTCAAGCTTTGAGCTTATGACCAACCCCTCCCATGCAATTTATTTGTTCGCTTAAATATGTACATTGTTATATTATTTGTCATTTTGTTTGCATGGAAAATAAAATAAATAAATAAAAGAAATCGAACCAGCCACAAGTTTGACAATGTATAGGCCTACATAAGGCGCACATCCCATCTTATACATGAAATCGCAAAATCTGAAGGATATTCAATGACTCCAGATATAAGTTCAACCATCTAGTCAGAGCTATTATAATCAAGACCAGGTCATGTGAAACCATCTATTTACCTCTTGTAAGTCAATACATGGAAAACATATCGCTTTATGGTCCCAAAAGATTGGGCACAGAGCAGAGTTGAAAGTATATCACTTTTAACTCTATGCACCAGAATACAGATAAAAATTATAAAGATGGAGGAGTAGGTATAAAGATGGAGAAGTCAGAGATATATAAAATCCATCTGGAGGATCAGATGACCATAAGAGATCCGAATGCACCGAGGGAGAGAATCCCAGTAGTAGAAGTGATATTGAAAATATCAAATTGTAATCCCAAAAGCGGTTTTCTTTGAAGGAAAGTCTACTACACGCATGTGTGTGTTAATGCTCCCTCTCCGCTCCCTTCATCTGCCGCTCTGCTCCCTATCTCAGCCGCTTCACCTCACATCTTTCCCAAACGTCATATTTACCTCTTGTAAGTCAAACATACATGGAAAGCATATCGCTTTATGGTCCCAAAAGATTGGGCAGAGTTGACTGTTTATCACTTTTAACTCTATGCACCAGAATAAAGATACACATTATAAAGACGGAGAAGTAGGTACACATTGGAAGATGGAGGAGTCAGAGATACAGTGTATATAAATTCCATCTGGAGGATCAGATAACCATAAGAGATCCAAACGCACCAAGGGAGAGAATCCTAGTAGCAGAAGTGATATTGAAAGTATCAAATTGTAATCCCAAAAGCGGTTTTCTTTGAAGGAAAGTCTACCACATGCATGTGTATGTTTTAAACGCTCCCTCCCCGATCCCTTCATCCGCCGCTCCGCTCTCTCTCTTAGCCGCTCCGCCTCACATCCTTTCGAGACAAGTCCCCTAAAATATCATATTTACCTCTTGTAAGTCAAACTTACATGGAAAGCATATCGTTTCATGGCCCCAAAAGATTGGGCAGACTTGAATGTATATCACTATTAACTCTATTCACTAGAATAATGATAAAAATTGTAATGATGGAGAAGTAAGAGATATATAAAATCTATCTGGAGGATCAGATGACCATAAGAGATCTGGATGCACCGAGGGAGAGAATCCCAGTAGCAGAAGTGATATTGAAAATATCAAATTGTAATCCCGAAAGCTGTTTTCTTTGAAGGAAAGTCTAATACATATGCTGTTAATGCTCCCTCCCCGCTCCGCTTCACAACCTTTCGAGACAAGCCCCCCCCAAAAAACATCATATTTACCTCTTTTAAGTCAAACATATATGGAAAGCATATCGTTTCATAGTCCCAAAAGATTGGGAAAAGTTGAATGTATATCACTTTTAACTCTATGCACTAGAATAAAGATAAAAATTGTAATGATTGAGAAGTGAGAGATATATAAAATCCATCTGGAGGATCAGATAACCATAAGAGATCCAAACGCACCAAGGGAGAGAATCCCAGTAGCAGAAGTGATATTGAAAGTATCAAATTGTAATCCCAAAAGCGGTTTTCTTTGAAGGAAAGTCTACCACACGTATGTGTGTTGTAATCCCGAAAGCGGTTTTCTTTGAAGGAAAGTCTACCACACACAGGTGTTTATACTTGACAAGATACAGGGTGGGTATCATCAATAACAAGGCCTATAATAAAATTCAAGATGGTTTGATAAAAATCAACATCTATCCAAATGCTCTGTCACATTTTTGCGTAAATAGCCAGAGTACATGTATGCTCAGGGTGTAGGAGATTTTTTTAATGTGTTATGAGTGCAGAAATATGCACGGTAGACACTTGGCTGATGTTGAGAATGGTCAGCTTGTTCTCAATGTATGCTTTTGCTAGCAGCACTGATCAGCGAAGCAGCTCCCCTGCACAGTTATATGCATGGTGATAATTGCAAATTGTATAAATGCTCGGCATATGACTGCAGAGAATACTGGTGTCCAATCTATTGCAAAGTTTTGTGAACACTGCTTCTTATGTGAATGTCAATGAAAATAACAATGTGGGAGGAGCAAATGACTGGATATGCAAGCTTATCATTTAATACTAAGTTATTTTTAAGTTATTCATTCAATACTATACATTAGCAAATTACTTGAAGTTGTACTTACGAAATTCCAGATGACTTGTAATCCTATGGAGAAAGACGACAGAAAAAACAATTAAAAATGTAATGACTTCATTATAATACTTGTATCTCAATAACATATTTACATGAAGAAACAGAAAATGATGATTTTGGATGAATTTAAGCAAAATAAGGTGCCCCAGTTACACGCTCAAATAGATAAAACTTCAGAAGCAGAGATATACTCACTTCACGTTAACATCAATATCAAAATCATATCTACAGTCTACTGGAAATAACATCGGCTGAATCAACAAAAACAGAACAATAAAAGAAAACTGTGACAAAATTCTGGTTTTTCAATCATTCCCAAATGGTTCATGGTTCTTTGACTTTGATCCAAAACATCACATAAGCTTTTCCACATAATCTACATCGCACCCACGCTTCTGTTCCCAAGAGCTCCTGGTTATCGAACAGTATCCCTGACCTATGTTATCCTCTAACCTTGCAGTTGAAAGAGATATTTGAAATGAAGTGAAAGTTCAAAGCTATGTGTAGTAGCCCCAAGAGACATTGATAATGTAAGTGCAAGTAACACCCCCTAAAATGCGGCCAATAACAGGGGAAAGTGAAAGGATTACAAAGTGCATATTCTGTTACATTTTCTTTGCTCCCGGTTTGTTCATCATACCTTTGAAGTGTTTCGCTTTCACTCAGTTTTCATTCACCATTTCATTTTGAAAAAGAACATATTCAACTTCCGTGCTGAGATGAAGCTAGTGACTTTCTTTATGCTTGTTCATTACAATCATCAGGGAAACATTTTAAAGAAAAACTAGTTTTAAAAAATTGCATCTTCATTCCAAACCTAGAAACAGTGAATTAACAAACCATCTTTTTATATTCATACCTCTTTCTCTCTTTCACACATATTTCTCTGTGTGTTAGTGTGTTTGTGTGTGTGTGTGTCTGTCGATCTGCGACAACAAATAACTTGTCTTATGTCTATGTGAAGTTTCTCCTCATGACAAATTTATTACTTGAGGCTCTGCCTTCCCC
>BQKZ01003258.1:44171-54567 GCA_036244855.1 Temnopleurus reevesii
ATCAGTCATCGCACCTCACTCTCATCACAATACACGACTACCTGATGAATGATATCCAACACATTCATCATCAACCACAATGGTACCATGTCTATTGTGAATCATACAGTTTGGCAAAAGACATCTTGGGATGAAAAGGTATCAATCCTTCATTTGACTGATTATTGAGGGAATTCCTTGAAATTATTGAAAGAGAATTTTTTTAGATGACTTGAAGTGCCAGTCAATGTGATTCATAGCCCTTCAACTTCAAATGAAGTCTTCTTTAGACAAATGAATATAATACTGCCAGATTTTGATATAATAATTTGTCAAAATATTGAATTAGATATTTTAATCCAAATTTAATACTATGTAATATCAGTCATCGCACCTCACTCTCATCACAATACACGACTACCTGATGAATGATATCCAACACATTCATCATCAACCACAATGGTACCATGTCTATTGTGAATCATACAGTTTGACAAAAGACATCTTGGGATGAAAAGGTATCAATCCTTCATTTTGACCGATTATTGGGGGAAATTCCTTGAAATTTTTGAAAGAGATTTTTCTTGGATGACATAAAGTGCCAGTCAATGTGATTCATTGCCATTCAACTTCAAATCAACTTGTCTTTAGACCAATATATGTGAAAATGCCAGATTTTGAGAGAATACCTTTTTTTGAATAAGATATTTTTGATTGAAATTGAATACTCTAAAATCAAGAGAGGTGTGATTGATGAATGTAGGGGGATTCCAAGAAATTGTTTGAAATGGGTATTAGCGAAGTAGCCGGCCATAAATTCTCAAGTGATGTCAAGTCAAGGATGACAAGTGAAGTCAAGTTATAAACTTGAACGAAGCAAAAAAGACAAATGGTCCAAAATGACCTGCATATATCTTAGGATATTTTTTGTATTTATTACATTTGCTTTGTACAGGATTGTGTAAAATAGCGTGAATAAAAGCATTATACCTATTGATAGGTCTACTCTTCTTATAAATCATCAAAATATGGGAAAATAACAACATGTTAGAGTATGAAAATCTTGTCCCAGAACAAGCAAATACTACATCACTAAAATATCGGCTCATGCAGAAAAATGTATTTCATCTTCAGCTTGGGGACAGATAAATCTCATATGAATCGGGTTGATGCTATAGTGTACTTGTACATAGGGCAGTCACACCAATAAACTGACCATAACATGCTTCCAAACCGCATCAACGAATTGTTATTATTACTGACTTATTACACTTGAAATCTAGTGTTTGAAGATTATTTTTCTCAATCTCGATTGTACAAATTCATTAGTTAAACAAAGTAATATAATAATCTATAGTTCATAGTTAGAATTTGAGACAATAGACCACACAGACCACTAAACTAAACTAAACTAAACATTTGTGATGTAGTCAAATCAATCACATTCGACCCAAGACAAATGATGTAATCAACTGTTAAAGGGGTACTATTATGAAAATACAAGTTGATCTGTATTGATGTATTATACCATTATCAATACCCTTTTCACTGAAAGAGAGTCCAAATGTGTTTCATATATTTTATAATATTTTTTCTTCATTTTTATGTTGGCTTAGTTGGGAACGCCCCTAAAAATTTCTTTCAAATGTCAATCATGTTGTGACATCACACAAGTCAAGTTTGTTCACCTTTCTAAATTATGTTTCAGAGCTGGTTCTGTAAATAACAAAAGGAAATATGTAGATCAATGCAGTTATTTCAATTCAGGTGATTGCGCATTCCAATTCCCTTTCACGGGCCCTCTTTCAGTGAAAAGGGTATTGATAATGGTATAATACATCAATACAGATCAACTTGTATTTTCATAATCGTGGACCTTTAAAAATAGTGTGAGTACAATAGTAAGAATGCATTGCTGGGTTGGACAAACATTATAGCTTGACCAACCTAGCAACAGCCACTGCATGCTATCCGCATTCTTTCTTTTGAAATACGACTATTTCATATCAGGTGCACTAATACTTTGTCAATATGTGTTTTAGCAGAGGTTTCTGCATTTATCAACAGAAGTACAAATTCACAAAATTGTAACCTATACAGACGAATAAGTAGATGTAATTTTCTTAGAATAATAAACACAAATATCATGAATACAGGGGCCTACTATCATAGGCTAATAATAGCTTGAAATGATAGAAGCCAAAACGAAACAAGGAAACATGCATAAAATTTGAATACATTTCCGAAAATGGTCTTGGCGACAGGATGGGGTCATCCCGTAAGTGTGACTGGCCCATCACACAGAATATCATCACTAACGGAGAGAAAGACATAGCCGTGGGAACATGAACTTGATACAAAGCAGTCCAAACAGGTCCCTCACATATCAACATCGGTAGGATACCACGAATGAAGGAGGTACACGCCTCCTGGGACAAGATGGGCAGGTAGTCTACAACAGGGAGACCCAATCGACGCAGTTTGCTGTGTGCCGACTTGTCCACAGAGTAATGGTATCTGATAGCAATCGAGTTTTGTCGGATGCACCTCCCTAGGCGGATTCACTAATAGATGCAAATTTTATGCGCTCTCTATACACAATGGATGTCCTTGTGAACATGAAAGCTTGCCCAAGGTTTCCCGACATAGCATCAAGCTATGTATGTAAACGGGATTCCAAGTACTGTAGTTCAATCGTTCCTAACCAGTTAGAGAAATACCACATCACTACGTTGGTCGGCCAGAGATGTGCATAAACCGATTTATTGAATCCAAATTCAAGTCTGTAAAAATTAAAATCCTCTCACAATCTGTCTTAATTGCCTGCTAAATACAGATAAACAAATGAGAATAATAATAGATTAGAATGTGAAGAATTGTATCTGCTTGAAACTACTGAAGCAAATATCTAAGCCAGAAGAGAAGCAACCTGCGGAGCCAAACCAATGAATTATCAAATTATTTGAATCCTCTCATGCTATAAAAGGGTTGGTATCTCTCTTTGAAAATTACAGCTGGTTGTTGTTGCTGTCGCTATATGTAATTCATGTTTTTAATGTCTATGCGAGTCGCTTTGTTCGACATCACTCAAAAAACAAAGTTGCCATCCATTCTGGAGTATTCATAAGCTTTGTACCTATGTACATGTATGTCAATATATTTCCTGATAATAAATCTATACAAATGGGTTTTTGTCGAAGTGTTTTGTCTCATAAAAAATCATTTGGTGTAGGTGTTTGATAATTTACATTCCACTTTCTTATCTTATGACTATTCTACAATGTTTAGCATATCCGTAATTGATTTCACTTCATAATCTGCCTAAATTGGGGCTGTATTTACAGACTAAGTGGGAGGGGTGGGATGAACACTCTGCTGGAACCAAAGAGGTCTTGCTGATAGACCCTTTTCTTGAGAGAAGGATGTTCAAGTGTTCTTGGAATGTTCTTGACATTCAAGAATGTTATTAGGGAAAATAAAGGGTACATACTGGGAGGGGCATGAGTTATATAAAATGATGGTAGCTGGTATATTGTTCGGGAAGGGGTGCACAGGTGGATATTTGAAGGAAATGGAAGGGAAGGGGGATAACATGAACTAAGAGGCCTTGCTGATGGATCCTTCTCTTGAGCTGAAGATGGAGAATTGTTTTCTTGGAATGTTCTTGATACTCAATAATGTTATTAGGGACAATGCAGGGAACATACTGCAAGGGGTGTGATGTTATTCTAGCTGATATGTTGTGAGGGAAGGGGTGCACAGGTGAAAAAAAGTGAAGGAAGGGGCATGAGGAAGGGGGAACAGAGTAAAGCAAGTGGCATCATTGATGGACCCTTCTCTCTCAAGATGAGGAATGTACTTGACTGACGCTCAAGAATGTTATGAACAAAAATACAAGTAACATAGGCAAAGGGGTGTAATGTTATCATTGTATGTTGCAAAGGAAGGGGTGGCAGGTGGATAAGTGAAAGAAGGAGCAATGGGAAGAGGAACAGACTCAGCCCAAAAGGTCTAATTGATAGACTCTGCTCTTCAAATGATATGAAGAAGTATTTGTTGAATGCTCTTGATACTACAATAATGAGGACAACGTTGAGGGAAGGGGGAGTAGATCTACAGCTTGAGAAGTAATGGAAGGGGGTAAAGAGAAGGAGATACAAGTAGGCCTAATTGGTAGAAGAACCTGTGAAGACAAATACTAGATGAAATATAATAGGAGATTCTTATACGTCACTTTCTATATTCTTTTAGCCTTTAGGGAAAGTAAGAACCGGCAGATTTCACAATTTGACATATTTTGCATGATATCCTTTTCTCAATGATTTGGCATTAAAATCATCCTAAAATTTCACATCTTAATGGTGGAAATGTAACATAGAATTGTGTAAAATATAAAAAAAAGAACTTCCATTTTGGGGGCTACAAGGGTTGTTCAAGATGTACACTATGGGCCCCATTCCTTCCAGATCAAACCGTAAGTGCTCCCAGGTCTAATCATAGTGATGATGTGTCCCCTACAACATCACCCTATAAAATACAAGAAAAACCTATATCCTAGTGCAAAACAGAAATGCTACTTTGAGTCAGCAATAATTAGCTATAGACCTTTTCAAAATTAGCAATATACTTTTATCAAACTGAATGGTGGTCAAAATGTATCTCAAAATTATATTACACAAGATATGACAAATCTAAGGATTTAATTATAGTTTGCAAAGATGTGGTAAAGTCCTGTTGTTCCCCTTAAGAAACACTGGTTATGCTCCTCATGCTCCCATTATGTCATGGGTTATAAGGTGTCAGACTCCAGATATCTAATGATGCATCTTCTTCAACATTCAAGGCTTTACTCCAAGCAGCATAACATGAACTCATAATTTAAGATGATGATGGAGTGCCAACCACAACTGGTATCACAATAGAATTGAAACTTCTCGTTGCCAAGAAATGCATCTCTTTAATAATCTAAGGGGGTATTGCTCAAAATCAACTGCAACTTTGAACATTGTAACGCACATTTTCATTTGCGCGCGGTACGCGCATTTAAAAAGACGCACATGACACGATGATTTTGATTGGCGCGTACCGATCAACCGCAACTTACGATCAATTGCAACCTTTGAGCAACACCCCCTAAGATGCATACTTCTCCTTGACACCTATCCAAATTAGAACACAGAGCCCTCAACTGGACTAGTGATGCTCTCATTATGTCATGGGTTATGGGGTGCCAGACCCCAGACATCTAATGATGTATCTTCTTTGACATTCAAGGCTTTCTTCCAAGCAGCATAACATGAAGGCTTGACTCAAGATGATAATAGATTGCCAACCACACCTGGTATCACAATAAAATTGAAACTCCTCATTGCTGAGAAATGCATCTCTTTAATAATCTAAGATGCATACTTCTCCTTGACACCTATCCAAATTAGAACACAGAGTCCTCAACTGGACTAGTGATGTTACCATTATGTCATGGGTCTATGGGGTGCCAGACTCAAGACATCTCATGATACATCTTCTTCAACATTCAAGGCTTTGCTCCAAGCCGCACAACATGAAGGCTTGGTACAAGACGATGATGGATTGACAACCACAACTGGTATCACAACATCGGAATTGAAACTCCTGGTTGCCGAGAATTGCATCTCTTTAATGATCTGAGATGCATACTTCTCCTTGACACCTATTCAAATTAGAACACAGAGTCCTCAACTGGACTAGTAATGCCCCTATTATGTCATGGGTTATGGGGTGCCAGACTCCAGACATCTCATGATACATCTTCTTCAACATTCAAGGCTTTGCTCCAAGCAGCACAACATTAAGACTCGACTCAAGACGATGATGGATTGCCAACCACAACTGGTATCACAATAGAATTGAAACTCCTAGTTGCCAAGAAATGCATCTCTTTTAAGCATCTCTTTTAATCAAGGATGCATACTTCTCCTTGACATCTATCCAAATGGTTTCTTGGAAAGAATTTTCATCTCGAGCAGAAGCTCCTAAGATGATGATGGTATTGTGGATACCAAATAGGGACCTAATGACATTTGCAGACTATCTTCTCCTGATGGCTTTATCCTTATAAGGCTTTTAATTTAACTTTTCCCCCTAAATTAGTAAACAATTTTAAATGCCATATGATTTTAATTAATTAACAAATCATTGTCATTTTAATCATGAGTATTGTTATTATCATCATTATGATGGTTAATTTCTTTGCCTTCTTTTTTTTATGTTTGTACTCATTTCGTTTCAGTAAGTCTATGTAATTACATGACTTATATCTTCATCATATTTGACAATTGTATCACAGGATAATCTTTATTGACCTGCTATTATATGAAAATTTATAGTCTTTTCATTTCTTAAAATAAAAAGACAAGTAAAACAAATTTTTTAAAGACTCCAATCACGGTAAGTACATGCAGTGAAAGCAATTTTAGAGTGCCCTCACTTGAACCTAGTGTGATAAAGTCATACAATCAAATCATGTTTACAGTATCATTTTTATATAGTTGTATTCTCTATGATTGACTGTAGCTCATTTGGTGTATAAAGGGTCAAATGAAAAAAAAAGAACAATCCAACTAACTGTAGGAAACCATATAGTATAATATCTTTACAAAGAGGACATCACATCAAAGGTCCGATAAAGATCAGGACCTATTCAATTCTATTTCCTCCTTTATCAATTACTACAGAAAATTCCAGACAAAATGATAACAAAAATAACCCCAAATCAAGCATTGTATGAGGTTGATGGTCTGTTGCCTCTATAGTTCATCTCATCTAAATAATAGATATTTGTTGTAATGAGTTACAAAGGAAGAATCCTTTTAAGTCTGGTCAGTCCGACTGGCCGAGTCGTGAACCCCCTTGAACCTTTCGACAATCGAGAATACGAGATATGGAAATATGTCGCTAATCGGATCAGAGACGAACTTCAAAGGGTTCCTCATGAAACAGAATATCCCCCTATTGGAATTCACCCTGTTTACATCCATCACAGAATAATACAGGCTTTAAATATGAAAACGTGATTGATAAATAATCCAGCATGGATTATATTTAGCGAGATCAACAGGGAACATAATGAGCTGTGATACTCCTTTTAACAGCATAATCCATTACAAATAAAGTACGGAATGCTTTTGCTATTTCAATCATATTTTCGAAACTGCGCAGTTGATTTCAATTGATACAAATAGTCTAGAGAGAGAATAAAAAGTTCTTGGTCCACCGAGCCACAAGGGGACAGTCATCTATTGATTTTGGGTCTGTGACATTTACAAATCTTGATTGCATTGTGTTTCCTGGGGATATTTCTTGAGATATTTCGAGTGATTATTCACACATTTGACCGACACCCTGAGGTTACTGGTCAAATATGGTCTTCATCTTGATCTAGATCTAGTTCAGTCCACAAGGAAGTGCCCCCGCTGACCAACTGACCGCAATGCATATTTGAGAAATGACCAGGACAAACCGGTGGCAGTTTGGTGGTTAACACCATGCGATTCTACCATCAAGTAGCTGACACTGAAGGTTAACATACTGAACTCATTGGTTGAATGTAAGCCCCCCCCCCCAATAAAAAAAAGAAAGAAAAAAAATGGGGGGATGCCCAAGAATGGCTTTTCAAAAACATTTGTAGGTTGATCGCGGGGGAAATAATTCTTCATTTTTATTTTAAAAAATCCCTAGTTCAGACAGAAAGTAAGACTGAAATGGATTAAAAAGCCCTAAAAATACCTAGATTGGCATTTCAGGTTTTAATTTACATGTCTATCTATGAATTTATTGAAAACAATTATCAGAAAGAAAAAAAACCAGAGGGTCAGTTGGTCTTGGGCATTCAAACCTTTTTTTTTTTGGGGGGGGGGGGCCTAATTATTTAGTTTCTATTGGCTAAACATACATAAACTCCTCAGTTCAAACTAATCTATTTAGCTTACAATTGATTAGATATTTACCAATAATAGATTTGTCGTGTTGTGCTGGGAGTAGTGGTTGGTACTTCCTTTACAAGGCTTTGGGAGGATTCAACAGGTGAACTGCAAATAAGCTGATAAAAACATTACCGTTTTAGGAGTGCAGATAACTTGGAGAATTTATGTCAAAGTGAAAACTCTTTCAACAAAAAAGAAATAACAATCCTGTGATAAAATAAAGGAAAGAAAAAATTGTGGGTGCTAAATCTCTTGGGTAAACTCTCTTCAACAGGTGCCCAGCAACTAAAAGAGATATGCCAGTTCATAAAAAGAGTGACCAACAAGTGTTGAAAAACAACCAACAAAATTTTCCTTGAAATTATTCAAAGGCACCATGTCCATGGAGGCACTGTCTCCCCTTTTTGGCACCCCTTCGAGGGTGTCTTGCAAGTGTAACAAATCTTCAGGCACTGACCACCACTGACCCACATTCAGCCAATCATAACAAGTTCAATGAATTCATTCGGGATTTAGGCAAATAAAATTGTTTGGGTGGCCAAGACTGACCATTTTGAAAAATTGTATTAGTCTGTTAGAAAAAGTTTTTTTTTCTAAATGATATTTGTTTTTTTTGGAACAGATTTCACGGAGAATATGAAAATGGGAATGGAATAACAAGCCCTAAATTGTCTGAAAATGATATTTCAGGTTATATTTCTTATCTTTTCCTATAATTCTATTGCAATCATTTGTTTTGAGTCGAAAGTAGTCAAAAAGAAATGCATATATGTTGTGTCATTAGCAGAGGGTCTGTCGGTCTTGGGCATCCAAACAATTTTTTGCCTTATCAGGGGAGAGAGAGAAGATGAACTATGGACTGAGGAGGGACAGACGTCCATGATTGGAGGGACCCTGGGAAGCAGAGAGGGATGAGACTAGTCTGCAAGTACAGACCCTAGGCTTTCGGTGTGTGCATGCTCTGTATCATGCTCTGCGCATGCACACACCAAAAGCCTAGGGTCTGTGTTTGCAGACTAGGATGAGACAGTGTGCTTGGAGCTGAGAAGGCATTGATCCCAGTTCTTATGTGAGAGAAAACTAGGCAAGAAATGAGTTAGATGAAAGATGATGACAGAAATTATGAAATAAAAACAGCTGACAGAGAAAGAGGCAGATGGCAGTGGATTGAAGGTAACTGGGAGGTAGGAGATGGGGAGACAGAGTGGGAAATGAGTACCAGCTCTTCTTCCTCCAAGGTACCAGAGTGGAGATAAAGAAAGGGCAAGAAAGGATGAAAGTAAAGGGAAGAAGATTTAGTGGAAAAGAGCAACAGACTGAAGATGAGGAGACACAGAGCCCAATCATAGGGGCAAGTGCAAGAGACAGAGGGAGAAGCGAGAGAGAGAGAGAGAGAGAGCGGGAGAGAGAGAGAGAGAGAGAGGGGGAGGGGGAGGCAATAGATGGCGATGCAGAGAGTGAGAGGAAGATGAAGACAACTTTCAAACGCTCCAGGTAGTAAGGGATAGAACAGATGAGAGAGAAGGAAGAAAAAAAGAAGACAGAGAAATGTGTGAGGAAACATTTGAGGAATGAAAGCACTGGAGAACAGACCAGAGAATGGATTCACTGCAAGATAAAAAAAAATAACAGCTGTACACTTTGCAGCAAAGATGGAAGAAATAGAAAGACAGAGATAGGTGAAAGAAAAAGAATGTGAAGGAAAGGGAGTCCAAAGAAAGAGAGGGGAGACTGAGGGACAGACTCTAGAATGGGGTCATTGGAAAAAGAAAAATAACAGATGAAGGGTTTCCAGTGATAATGTATTTTGTAAGGAAAAATACAAGAATAGAGAAAGATGAAGAAAGAGAGAGACAGATAAAGAAAGAGAAACTCAACAAGAGAGATAGAGCAGAGAAGGAAGGGGGAAATGGAGGACAGACTCTAGAATGGGGGTCACTGGGAAAAGAATAATCACAGATGTATGTATATTAGAGATGGAGAGAGAGAAAGATAAGTTTGTAAATAGAGAGTCCAAAGATAAAGATAGAGATAAAGAAAGAGAAAGAAAGAGAAAGAAAGAAAGAGAAAATTTGAGAAAGGGGTGGGGAGAAAAATTCCAAAGAAGGAATAAAAAACTGGAGAATGGAGATGGGGAGAGAGAGAGAGAGAGAGATAGAGCAGAGAAGGAAAAGGGAGACCAGAGGACAGATCTGAGAATGGGGTCACTGGAAGAAGAATAATCCCAGATGTATGTATTCCCCAAGCATGAAGGACAATCCAAGGAGGGAGAATGAAAGGAGAAATAAAGCATTGGAGAGAGAGAGAGAGAGAGAGAAAGAGATATTAGTATCCATAGACTCCAGAGATAAAGACAAAAATAAAGAAAGAGAAAGAAAGAGTATAAGAAAGAGGTAGGGGCGGGGGAGGATTCCAGAGAAGGAACAGGAAATCTGGAGGAGGGAGAGAGAGAGATA
>BQKZ01003259.1:12143-32261 GCA_036244855.1 Temnopleurus reevesii
AAAAAACAACATGTGGGGATAGCTCGGAAACTTGACCTGATTGAGCAAAACCAACATGATTTTTGGATTCAGCACCTCGGATTCACTCTAAATCAGCAAAGAAATCGCAGACAACTTTTTTGCTGTTGACCAGTGTAATAAATGAATAAATAATAAATTAATACTTATTAGATCATAAACATTTTTAGCAAAACTTGCAGAAAAAATTTCGACGTTTTTTAGTTGAAATTGGTTGCCGCATTTACTACAATTGTGAAAATCTCTTGCTGTTCCTCATCGGTTTAGATTTTCATTCCAAAATAGATTTATTCACGAAAGGTTTTCATAAGTCGAACTTTTCCAAATGTTCATAAGGATCCTACCCCATGTTGTATAATCGATCTCGAGGCACACTCCACCCCTCCCCCAAAAAAACTGTTTTATTGTCTCATAAGTGGCATTAATGAAAACTAAGATGATCTGTTCGAGTTTTTCGATCATCCTTGCAATATTCAACTTATTTTTAAGTGGAAAACAAAAACTTCGAAGGCAAATAAGCTACAGAACCTCTCAAATTATCTTTCGAGTTGTCTTTCCTGATCGCTCGTGTTTTCATGGAGTGACGGTTGGCAAAAGGTAAATTGTTTCTTGAAAACAAAGATACACCAACATAGCAACAATTCACAGAGCATCCTTCAGACATGTGTATCAATTCTATATAACAACACATTTCAATGAGTTTGTACCTGGTTTCGTATAACATTATCCTTCTGCTGCCACTTCTGCTGCCGACGCGTCACTTTGTAAACTCGCGGAAGATTTGCCTACGCATGAATTTACTTTGAGTCTTGTTACGTGAATGAACAATTAAATGTTTTCATCAAGGTCGAGCCATTTTCGGAGCCTTGTATATAACACAACTATATCGGTCTGTCTGGCCGTAATACATTTTTTACCGCTTCATGTTCTATTTCAGTTACCTACATGTATTTCACTCTTCTTCTTTTACCACATTTTCATCCCCAGTGTTTCAACCATGTCGGAGGTAGCCCTACCAACCGAATTCATAATCCCATCGAAAGAACTCTCAAATTGAAATATTCTTCACAAAATGAACTTGACATCCCACCCTCAATCACCCAATCAAAATGCGAGGAACTGACATAGGTGGACCATTGATAGACACAGGGAAACAAAATTACTGGTGAGTCCTCCCTTGTTCATGATTAATTCAACAAGTTGACGCCATAGAATTTATTTGGGTCTATATTTAGAAGAGGTGCAATATATATATATAAGCCTTTCCCTATCCTTCAAAATGATAAAATCTAACCGAAAGCGAAATTTTAGCCTTTTTACCTCGACTCGAAATCGTTGCTATTTCGGAGTGCTCGAATGTGACCGCGTTCACATTATCGAAGGATGTGTGAGCATGGGCGCTCCAAGGCAGTCCAAGCTGGTTTAGGGCGGTACCAAACGGTTTGATCCGGGTGTGTGAATGGTCTTGCAGCGCTCCTAAAGAGAAAGGCTCCTCAAAATGCTAATATCATTCATTTGAATCGCGTGCAATCGTGATACACAGTAAGAGAAAAAGTACAATGTAGCATCTTGCAACACTAGAAGCACCCTTTTGTTTGCAATATTATATTTTTAGAACGGTGAAAGACTGCTACTTTTCCTTAGTGTGCAAGATTGTCAAAATTGTGGCATCCATGGGGTTCGAACCAACGCCATAATTGGTCCCTTTATTCCAAAGCCCAACGCTCTACCGATTGATCTGCTCGCAGCTTTCGACCGATGGATGGATGTATAAAGGCCCCAGCACACCAAACACGGCACGGCATCACGGCACGGTATTTACGCGCTATCTCCCCTGTGATTGGCCAATTGATACAAATTTTGTGCGCGGAGGAGCGCGCTGACCAATAAGAACCAAGATAGCGCGTAAATACCGTGCCGTTATGCCGTGCCGTGTTTGGTGTGCTGGGGCCTTAAGACATAAAAAACAGGCTCCGCAATGATGCACGGTGACAAAGCCGTTTCCAATGAAAATATATCAAATATCCGCTTCTGGATTATTACCGTTTTAATGTCCCAATGTCCTAGTAGGAGCGGATAAATAGCTTAAGGGGTAAATCTTTTGGATTCAAATGGGTGCCCGAACCCCCACAACTGCTACATTAAAAAGAATGCGTATTTTGTAAAATTTCGTAACGTGTTTGGTGGGTTTAACCTGCTTAATATTCATCATGCTTGGTTTCTCTACATTTAAATTTAATGTATTAAGGATATTAATAAGGATTTTAAGGATATTCTTGCCACGGGTGCTTTCAGGACGTGTGAACGATAGTATGTTGTAAACCAACATTGAGCACTCTTCCTAAGGATCGCCTTTACTTTGGAATGAGAACAAGGTCAGTGATGAGGGAAAGAGAACATGTTTCATTTTGGGGAATTATTTGACGAAACACTCGGATAACATGATATGATACGAAGATGCCATACGTATAACGATTGGCCTCACAAATGTCGTCCATTCAATTGCTGAGAATGAATGGAAAACGTTTGTGTCTCCACTTTGTACAGATTTTATTCATTTTTCATGGAAAGATTAAAGGGAAAGAGGCGATGTCTAGAGGCGATGAAACATATTGAAGTCACTTATCTCATCGTATAGCATCATTTTCATTTCCAGAAAATTACATTCTATTTGCTTCTATTTTGGTTTTCCCTAACGTTTTTTTTTTCTGTAACAGGTAGGACCCAGATTTTTTTAATTAAAAGGCCGGACAAGCCTGACTAGCAAAAAAAAAAGGTCTCAACCTAAAAAATGGATGGGGCTGCAACCTTGTGTGCGCTACAAATGAAAAAAAAAGGGGGGGGGGGGGNTAGCAAAAAAAAAAGGTCTCAACCTAAAAAATGGATGGGGCTGCAACCTTGTGTGCGCTACAAATGAAAAAAAAGGGGGGGGGGGGCGGCTAGTTCGGCCCCTGGATCCGCAGTGCTATCCACAGTTTATCAGCGATATGCGGCTTAGATCACTGTTATTTCAATGAACACAATCTGAATATATTGCTTGAAATACAGACCCCCCCCCCCCCGATAAAAGGTCATTCAAAGGTGTATTTTTTCATTCTTGGGGGATTATTTGACAGAACACCCGGATAACATGATATGATATGAAGATGTCATACGTACAACGGTTGGCCTCGCAAATGTCGACCATTCAATAAATTTCAATAAATGGAAAACGTTTGTGTCTCCACGTCGTACAGATTTTATTCTTTGCGAAAATTGAAAGTAAAATGCAAATCTAGACGCGATGAAACACATTGAAGTCATTTGTTTAACGGTAGCATCGTTTCCATTTTCAGAAATTACTTTTTATTTGCAAGGCAAACGTTTTTATGTTTAGTAGATAAGGAGTGGTTCAAAATGTGTTCTTTTAATTCATGAGGAAGGATCCATAATTTATCAATTAAAAGCCTGACTTGCAAAAAAAAGGGTCTCAACCCGAAAAAATTGTTTTAAAATTGATGGGACTGCAATCCCGTATGCGACACCAATGAAAAGGAGGGTTGGCCAGTTTGGCCCCTGGATCCGCAGTACTGCTCACAATAAATCAGTTTAGATCAAGCACATTCTGAACAACCGCTCACTTGGGAGATTATTAGACGAAACACCCGGATAACATAATATGATATGAAGATGTCATACGTACAACGGTTGGTCTCGCCAACGTCGACTATTCAATTCATTGGAAATGGAAAACGTTTGTGTCGCCACGTCGTACAGATTTTATTCTTTGCGAAAATGGAAAGTAAAATACAGATCTAGAGGCGATGAAACATATTGAAATCATTTGTTTAACGGTAGCATCGTTTTCATTTTCAGAAATTACTTTTTTTTTTTGCAAAGCAAATGTTTTTATGTTTTAATAAGGATTTCTTTTCAAAACGTGTTTTTTTCTTTAAAAGGAAGGACCCAGAATTATTTGTCAATTAAAAGCCCGGACAAGCCTTACTAACAAAAAAAAACCGGCTCTCAACCCCAGAATATTGTTTTAAAAATAGATGGGGCTGCGACCACTTTTATGCCATCACCGAAGAGATGAAGAGGGGGGGGGGGGGGGGGGGCAATAGGACGCGCTTGTGTTGTTCACAATAAACCAGCAATATACGGCTCAGATCACTTATATCGTTAGTGGACAAATTGAGAACATTGTTGAGATACGCACCTATACACATGCTAACAACACCAGAGGATCCCCACCCCCACTGGATACCCAACCCCTGCCGACCTCCTGCCCCCCTCTCATTCTGCTCATATTTTGCTCATGTTGGTATTTATATTCTTGTGTATCTTATGTAACCTTTCAATACCTCTTTCTATATTGTATACCGTATCTCATTGTATTTAAAAAAAAATATTTTGTATGCATTTTTAACTTGTTCTGGACCCCTCAGAAGAACAGCCTTATGGCTTAGGAGGGTATTCCAGCCCATGTGTGGAAAATAAATAAATAAAAATTAAAAAAATAAATACTCGAGGAATATACTTTAAATCAAGTTAATTTTCCTTATCAAACTAGTCAAATTGCGTTTTTACAGGATTTTTGTCGTGACGGCTTGCACAAACTTTTTTTTATTGATACACGAAAAGATCGCACATATATGAAAAAATAATGTTCAACATTATATGATTTAGTGTTGTTTGTTGAAGGAATATGTAAGTTTTACATTAAAATTGTCGTTCCTGAATAATATTCTCCACATTAATGCAAGGTCTGGCATTTTAATTGAAAAGATGTGATTATCACTGTCATTATCATGATTAAATTTGGCAATTTCAATACATGGAAATTATGCAATGAAATACAATATAATATATCATAAAACATATATAGTATAATGCCTTTAGTATATTATAACTCAACAACGGAAGTACATTCGGTCAGTTACGAAGCTGCACCAGCCTCCTCTTCTAAGCGAACCATTTTCATTCGAAAATGACCCATTGAATTTTTGTAAGATTTTCTCGCAGCACGATAAATGAACTTGATCGCGTTTCCATGGTAATCTGTAAATTGTTCAGCAGGCGACATCTTTGAAAACTCCCTTTTTAAAGCTTTTCACAATCTTTATCGCACATCGGCGGATATTGAAAAGAGCTGTTAACAGAATTAAATGTACTTTATTGATCGACTTTGTAGAATTCGCTGTCTGGTTGTCATTCACAGTTTTTAGAATCGTTTTATGCTGCATCATTCCATACGACGATTTGTCAAGGTAAAATCATAACCATTTGAAATGTAAAATTAAATGATGATTTGATTTTTTCCAGATATCAAATTGGAAAATCATTACTGAATTTCTTCTTTTTTTAGCAAGATAGCCATACACAATCCGACTTGATGTAAGAATTTTTTGTTTACTAACACAGCATGTGTGGATTTCTCTAATTTATCATACGGAAAAGTGTTATATCATATCAGGGTTTTTGTTGTTCCTATGTTAAAGGCATTATTATAACATTGTCACCATTAAGAAATCTCACATTAAGTGGATTTTCCAAGCATTAATTAGACTTTTTTTTCTGATTTTGACGCTCTGGTCATCAAAATTATAGGCATTCATGATTTTTGTTCTTTTTTTTAAAAAATAAAGTCTTATGTCCGTAGCTCATGGCAACGACATTAAAAAAAAAATTCTTGAAATTGATGAATGTCTTCGGATTAATTTTGTGTCCATATACCTCAGTTCTCTTCTTGTGGTCAAACGAATGAATCTATCGAAACATCAATTATTTATATATTTCACTTGTAAAGAATGCTCGAGTGGTCAAATACATTTATGGGTCCCTTGAGCCCACTCAAGAAATCAAGGAATTGACATCGTTTTAACTTTCTGAATTCATCAAAGATATGAAATTCCCCTCAATTGAATTTCTTTGGAGATGGATATGTTGAAAAACTAAGAAATTATATGTATATGTGTTTGCATTAAGGGCAAGTACGTACGCATGTTTGGAGATATGCTGATTACGTGTGTAAATTGTCTCCTGAAAGTGGCATATATATATGATTTATGTTTTTTATACATTCAACCATGTTCTATGATTATATTCCAGATATTCCCTCAGTAATCATTCGCGTTATTAAAACACTTGTGAGATGTATTTGGAGTTCGAGGGCAAGGTAGATAAGTACGACATGCGAACTTTAAAAAGAGAACATTAAATGTCAAATGATCAAATATAAACAACGGCCACAAACAATTAACTACGGCATCAAGCAAAAGTTGATCGGGATAAAAATACAAAATTATTGTATTGAATTGATTATTTCTACTATTTTTTTTTCGAACCATCATTCATATGGTTTTAGATCAAACAGTTTGACCTATTTGTATATAATCTGGTCTGAAAATGATAAGCATTTTGATTAATAATGGGTTTTTTTTCAGAAACTTGTCATTTGTGATCATTTGTATTGAAATATTAAGGCGTCAATGTATAAGTTTTTAAACCACAATGAGTTTTTAGAATTTCAGGAAAATAATGCTAAAAATGTCGTCTGATGTGAATATACCGTAAGTGATAAAAAATAACATAATAAAAATGATAATAATGGTGATGATAAAAGTGATAATGATAATAATGATAATAATGATATATAATATATAATATGATAATGATAATCGTAATAACGATAATATTGTTATTAATAATAATGATAATAATACCAAAAATAATGATGATAAAAATAATGATAATGATGCGCCTTATCACTCAGTTATACAAACTGTCCTCTCATCGGGACCTTCGATAATATAAAAGGTTAATTGGATTCGCTATTTTCCACTCCCTGTGGAGTATTACAGCAAATTGCTATAACTAAAGAATCGCCTTTTTCAACATCTCCAAAATCAGACTTGGGTAGAGTGCAGCACAATGTGGATAAATTTCTAGCTGAAGGAAATAAACGCACACGAGTGGGATTTGAACCGCAGACCCTCTTGTTAAAAGGCAAGAATCAGAACCAATACACCATGACGTTTCCTTTTATGATCCTTCTAAAGATTTATACTTTTGAAAGCACACCGCATCAATAGAAATTTCAGCATCAATACGCATTTTCAAATATAAATATGGTCCAATGTGGACATACCAACACAAATTATATAGATTTGCAAGATTAACACGCGGTAACGGTTCTTGCAAATATTTTCAGAGATGGTTTTGTGAATAATTCACTTTTTTGTTTTTCTACCGATTGATATTTCACGGTCACTTCATTTGATTTTGCTGACGTTGGTTATCCCTTTTTTCTCACTTCTTCTCTCGTAAGCTGTGCCATGAGTAAATGAATGGTTATTGAGGAGAGGAAATGAATTGAATAAATATAGAAGATTTAATATTTTGCAACATGAATTTAACTTTGTTATTATGCGTGCGAAAACCGTGGGGTGCTTTGGGGGCGCTTGGCCCCCTTCTCCCGGTCAGAGCTAGGGGGAAGCCAAAATTTGACAACAAAAACGCCGCAAAATTGCTGAAAAGAGGCCGCCAAATTATTGAAAGGGGGCGCCAAATTTAAGGTGAAGATCTTTTCTTTTAGCTTGTCAGCTCAGCAGGGAGGGGGCGCCAAATCTGTGCTCAGCCCCCCCCCCCCCCGAATATCAAAATCGTGGGTGCGCGCATGCATGCTATGCATACTATCATTTTGCAATATGTATTGCCATAGCACATGCTTCAAAATGCTTAAATCGGCTAACATTACTTAGTGTAGGGGATCTGTCTCTCGCATCCCAACTAGGGGGTCGATGCCGCAATTCGAATCCCATCCATGGCGTTAATTTCCTTCAGCAGGAAATTCATCCACATTGTGATGCACTTTACCCAGGTGACGTGAAAGGCCACATGTTAGAATTTAATTCCTTGGAATGCTTTGGCGCCATGATGGCAACGGCTAAATCCCGGATAATGATAATAAAAAAGCGCCTCGAGCACTTTGCAGAGTGGATACGCGTGCAATGTAAATATCATGCATAATTATTACTCTTATTCCTTTAGAGAAGCAATGTATGTGTGCATCTCGATAATTCCTGGATCTGCCTCTAACACCACCATCCACACACATTCGGTTTCCAGGTGGTGGTTCACTATCTGATATAGCACACCGACTGTTTTCCCATCAATTTGTACTGTCCTGATCTATTGTCCGATACCCCAAGAAAAAAAACGTACCCACTGTTCACAATCCACACACTAAGAAATTGGGGTGCATTTATGCACCCTTACGGATGTGGCAACTGGTACAATAGCAGCTCCCTTTAAGGTGCATATTTTCACCCTAAGGGTGCATATCTCCGATCTCAGGGTGCATATCTCCACCCTAAGGGTGCATGCCTCAGACCTTAGGGTACATATTAAAACACTAAGGGTGCATATCTCCGGTCTAAGGGTGCATATTTCCACCCTTAAGGAATATATCTCCACCATGATGGTGCATGCATCAGACCTTAGGGTGCATATCTAAACATTAAGGTACATATCTCCACCCTAATGGTGCACATCTTAAGTGTGTTGCTATTGTACCACCGATTACACCCTTCTTTTTAGTGTGTCTATGACCGTGGTAGTATGAAGACCATAAGATATGAAAAAAAAAACCAAGACCTTTCTTTTTCCTCTTTGGACTTAATCATCACCGTAACCAATTTAATTGTCAACAAGATTGGTTTACTGTTTATCATTAACCGGATTAGCGAATCTTTCGCACTACATAACCTTCTTATAAGTACTTTCCCCTCGTCCAAGGAGGAAGACATACGTACAGGTGTAAGAAACTAATTACTCAATTTAAGGATGAAAAATCACAGCTTAGAGGTAATTGGATAAGTTGAGTGGGTCATACAAGATTATAAGTTACTGTTTAATCAGAATGTTATTAAAGACGTATGTGGAGGATATTTTCAGTACAGAAGTTAAGAAATTAAGGTGTTTGGCTGTGAGGAAGATGAAGGTGAGGAATCATGCGAGATGGGACATTCTTCTTTTTTTGTAGATTTTTGCGAATTTTTCGGAAACCCAAAGTGGCTTGGCTCCAATGATTATATGAAACTGATAGGCTAGGCGTCATGAGATGGTTAGTGATAGCTTAACAGTTTGCGAAGAAGAGAGAGAGAGAGAGAGAGAGAGAGAGAGGGGGGGGGGCTAAAATAAAGGAAGCTGCCAGCATGTTTTGTGAAATATCTTTTGCCACTTTCTGGAGCTACATAAAAACGATTCGTGAAAAAGGCTTGAACAAAGATCCTTTGCCATAATAATACTTGAATGAAAATATTCAATGCTATCTGATTATAGCCCACAAAAAAAAATCTCTGAAAAACTGTTAAACATCATGTGATGGAGCCAACTAAAAATTTCAATAGTTTTTAAACATTTTCAGTCTTTAGAATTCGTTTTAAAACATCTATATGCCGTTAAAGAATGAATTTCGCGCTCTTTGTCTGACTTTTTACCTCATTTTTTGGCCACCGTGAGAGTTTGAAAGCACTTTTAAGCTAGTCGGTATGATGATTGAAAGGGGAAAATGATACTAAGAAATCAATGTCCACTCGATAATTATATGGCCATATGGAAATGATGATTATAGAGAGAACTAGTCATTAATTTATGTCATCTCAACGTTGGGCATTTGTCATGTTTATTACTGTAATCAAATTAAATGCATTTTAGTTTGATCTAGTGTAAATAATAGTAGACGGATATAATACTAATGTGAATTTATATCCATGTACTTTTAAATTAAAACAATTTATGATAATTCCTAATGAGTTTTCCATTGCAAAATGGTTGTGTTTATAGTGAACACCAACCAGGTATCAACAATTCTGGTACTTGTTTTCGGTGTCAGGTTAACACCACTTGGTGTCTATAGAAAATCTAAAATTATTCTTTTTTTTAGAATGTTCTATTAATAGATGTTTTTAAAGTGAAAACAAGAGCAAGTGGAAAACCAGTTAACAAGTTAACACTATTACTGCCGTTAGTTTAACAAATACGTGTGTGGACCTCTATCGAATTTGAGCTGGTGTTAAATATATCATTGTGACACCTAGTAGTGTTAGATTTATGCTACCAACAACCATTGATGTTGGATGATTACCATTAACACCGTATGATGTTGCATTCGTAACTATATATTCTAACATATGGCGTAAAATGTGAACTAAATACTCCTTTAATGTTAACACAACACCAAGCTTAATTAACATCAGTTGATTTTGACCTGTAGTTACTATAGTGAATCCAATCCAATTTTACACTAGCGTGTTACTTTCAACACCATATTTTTTCAGTGTATACCAACTTGATTGAGAAGTACCCATACAGCTCGCCATACTCATCATAATGCAAATTTATCTAAGTACACATCAAGATATCCAGTTCCTGCATACCGATTTTATTTCTCACCACCATCATAATCCTTTCATTAAAGACAGATGAGTATACCAAATTTATTGGAATTAAGAAATCGATTGGATACGGTCTCAAGTAAAATGGGTCAAATTCATTTGATACGTAAGTACGGATTAAGTACACGCCTTATTCATTACGTAATGAGGAATGATATGACGATTACTTTTCGCAAGCATCCGAACGATGACGTACGTATAATTTTTGAAATTTTAGTTTGTTAGTTTTATTATTCAAACGTACGTGTGTGCGGTATTTCGTCATTTCGTCTGAAGAACTCCATTTTAAACTTGATAAGTAAAGCTTTTGCATGAAAGCGGTTTTTTGTCAATGAAAATAGCCCAACACTACACAGGAAAACAATCCAAAAACAAAACAAGAAAAGGACAAACAAGCAAACAAACAAACAAACAAACAAAACAAAAACAATCATATTTGTTAGAACACTGGGCCACTGCTTTTAATATAGAGGGGAATGAACTAAAACATCTACTGTAATGACTTTTTTAAGCCCTCAAAAATATTTTTTAATGATATTTTTTTTTTTCATATCTAATTGACAGTTGTCAAAAGCTTGAAAGTTTGAAAAAAAAATTGAACTTTTTTTTTTCTATACATCGTTGAACAGTACACGCATTTCGTCTTTGATTAATTTTCATTTGGGACAGATCTTGACCACATAAAGCAGGTTTCTATTTACACGTCAACTTGCCAGTCGACGCGTGTACGCTATAATCTCGCGCACATTTGCATTTTTCGTCACAACATGTTTTATTTGGTACGAACCCCTCGTCAACTACCCCAACATGTTACGCACATCTCCAAGTTTTCACGTAGCTTTTGCCTTTTTTCATCTGTGACAAGCCGACTTTGTTTGTATACGCGATACACGATGTATCATGCGATATTGTGACGTCATCAGACGTCCTCTATAACGAGTCGATTCAAAACTGATTTTTGAAACGGATGAAAAAAAGCAGTGGACGTGTTGATTTGTACTTCCAGTCGACTTTGACGAGGGGCACGTTGACTGAAATCGAAATCTCCCATTGCAGTCTTGAGAGGATGCTTGTTAATGCTCACCGCCATTTGCATTATGGAGAGTGTCGAAGGAAGTATCTGTCACTAAAATTATATTTTCCCTTTTGGACTATGCTAGATATTTATCGCTCAACGGTACCGGGGAACCGGAATCGAAGTTGTTTGACAAAGAATCCTCAGAATTTTGGGACGCTTGTGCTTTAAAAAATGTGGCAAATTTGTATCTTCTTAGTGCTCTCATGTCTGTGTCGGGGCATTTTTAACTAGCCTCCTTTTCCAACTGCTATCCATTACATGATGAAATAATCTTATTATATCTTATAAATGTGATATACTTGTAATGTACTATACAGTTTTACTGAGACAAAAATACAGGCCAAAAATAATACAGCTAAGTTAACCATTTTGCTCGCTTGAAAAATAATCGACCAATCTAACAATTGGTATGGAGACATGCCTACACAGCACAATCATAAGTACACATGTGATGGATAGCCGGACTCAAAAGAAAACGCCACCCCCCAAAAAATAAAAAATACGCATGATTTGTCACAAATTGGCTGAACAGTGGTGTGAGTCATAGCTGGATTCGAAGCGGAAGGGGGGGGGGGGCTGCGATCACAGGGGTCTAGACCATTATCTTTTTGCGCCCTTTTTGCATGTCAGACTACTTGCGGAGAGTGAAAATTCCCCTTTTGGGAGGCTTCTCAGGCAATCATCGACACCCTTTTTCAAGGCCTGAATCTGCTCTTTAAATGCACGGCTGGGATAACCCCTTTCCTCTCATTGATATGCAAGTGGGGTCTGTCGGAGGTTTGGTTTAGGGAATTGATATGCTTTAATCGGATGACTTCGTTTCCGGGAGGGAAAATGTGTCCGCCGTATAAGTTACTCTCGTAAACTGATAACGACTGCGTTAGGCGATCGCCACTTCATAATATAATGACCGAGCTGATTAAAGCTTACACTTAACGATGCAACGTATCTTGCATTCTCAGAAAAAAGGTTTAACATTTTTATCTTTAGAGGTGCATAAATGCATTAAACATACATGTCTACGTTGACATAGGTCTATGTATGATGTTAGAGTTGGAACATAGAGGTCTATGGCAACTCTTTGAGTTGGAATTACTTCACCTTGAAGATGTAAATGTTCTCATCTATACTTTACGACATTTAGGATAAAAGAATGTCCTATTTGTGTCCTATGTACAATTTTGCATCTCTATCTCGCAGTATTGCACTGTTATGACAAACAAACTGAGTGAAAATTATACCTTTGATAATTATCATTATATAATCAACCAATGTGCTGAACAAAATGCCCCGCAAAAGTGCAAAGAAAGGGATATTACGTTTTGGATATTCGGTATGCGCATAATTATTGATGAAAACCTCGACAGCTATTTTGATATATTCAGCAATAAGGCATGTACCCCAATTTAATGATGGGATTAAATAATTATTAATTTCGATTTTATATACGAGGAACTGTATTCAGAGGGTGTAGTATCCCGGCATTTCGCATATAAAATTTGGCGTCGGGTAATATGTGAGATTTATCGCGACGATCACGGGACAGAAGTTATACAGGTGTCCACGTGTGAAACATTATGATAATTTATTATCAAGTGAAGTTTTCAGTTTAGTTTACTTTTCATTTCCAATCATACCAAACGTAGTAGAAATCAGTTACAAAAAAGTCATTATACATCAAGTAATTCATACCATAAAAGGACTTTGTGGGGTCCTTGATAAAATAATGATATAATTGTAGAATTACTGTCATAAACAATTAGAACAAAAAATAACGATGTGACTGGAAACGGGTGGGTCTACTAAAAGTGAGGATTGTAACATTATTTGTATTAATGTTGATGACATTTTCATTTGATTAGTGGTTGATATCGAAATCATCAATTTTTTTTAAAAGAAAGTATTTCCACAGCAGTTTCCAAATTGTGTTTTTAATGAAATATCGGGTTATTAACCTTGCCGTTTTGACAAACCCAAATACTCAAACAGCTATAGGTGGCGCTGTTTTGACTGCAAATTCGGCCAAACTGCAAAAGATGTACTTTAGTTTGAATCCTGCATGTTTACAAATTGAACAAAGCATGATCCCATGANTGGAACATAGAGGTCTATGGCAACTCTTTGAGTTGGAATTACTTCACCTCGAAGATGCAAATTTGCACATCTATACTTTACGACATATAGCATAAAAGACTATTCTATTTGTGTTCTATATACAAAGCAACTTTACATCTCTATCTTGCAGGATTTCACGCTTATGATTTACAAACTATATGGAAATTCCACCTTTGATGATTACCATTATATAGTGATCAACCAATGCGATAAATAAAATGCCCGCAAAAGTCCACAAAAATTGATATTACGTTCTGGATAATCAGTATCCACCTATTATTAGAAACCTGGACACCTAATTAAGTCGAACACCAATTCAATGCTTCTTTGTAATGCTTTTAATATCGGAACCGGCTTGTTATTGTTGTGTCCGCACAGTTCAACACAGGGCGTACGGATCTATTGTCCATGACCCACTTTATTTTTTTCAGAAATAGTGTGTATCGGTTTTTTTTTAAATATGGGAAAAGTGCAATGCAGTTTCGCTATACATTTATTTCGATTGTTATCAATACAACATTATGAGAAAAAATACAATTCAGTTATTCCGAAATCGTCATTTTATTCGGGGAGTGTGGTAACCCGGCTGCTAGCTTGCATATAAAATTTGGCGTCGCGTAAGGTGCGAGCTTCATCACCCGAATATAGAACAATATTGTCACGGTGACAGTGAAAATATAGATGTGTAGCTGTGATACATGGTAATAAATTATTATTCAGTGAAGTTTTCAGTTAAGTTTAATTCTTATTTCCAATCAAACCAATAGAAATCAGTTACAAGAAAATAATCAATCATTATACGCTAAACAATTTATACAGTAATAAAACAACTTTATGAGGTACTTAATAAAATAATGAAAGCTTTGCAGAATTAATATCATATAAATCCATTGATTAGAACGAAATATAAAGATGTGATACAATAGGGTGTACTAAAAGTGAGTCTTGTATCATTATTTATATTGACGTTGATGTTTTTTAATTAGATTAATGGTTTGATATCGAAATTACCGATCTTTTTTTTTTTATTTCAAGAAAGTATCCCCACATCAATCATTTGCCAAGTTGGGATTTCTTATGAAATATTGGATCATTTAGCGTGTCTTTTTGACAAACCCAAAGACTCTAACAGCTGCAGGGGGCGCTGTTTTGACTGCAAATTCGGCCAAACTGCAAAAGATGTACTTTAGTTTGAATCCTGCATGTTTACAAATTGAACAAAGCATGATCACATGATAAAAAAATACAGAAGGTAAGCATAACCGGGAAAGTCAAATAAAAATTACACTTCTAATCATTTCAACATACTAGTCGGCACTAACTAATTTGTTGTTGAGATAAGCTTAAAAAAACTCCATGAAAACCAATCACACAATCATTTCTTATAGGATCAATGACACACGCCAATACACCCAATTAACCCACGCACACTAGAATAAATGATTTTATGCTCAAGAGAATTAGAAATAGAGAGATAGAGAGCGAAAGAGATAGATAGAGATAAAAAGAAAGACAGGCAGAGAGAGGGAATGAGAGAGAGAGAGAGAGAGAGGGAGGGAGAGAGAGGTGAAGAGATAGAATGTGTTAGGGAGCTGGAGAAAGTGAGAGAGGGAGGAAAGAGGGAGAGAGAGAGAGAGAGAGAGAGAGAGAGAGAGAGGGGGGGGGGGGGGGGGGAGGAAGGAAGAGAGGAAACTTAATGGTATGAGAGAAATGAGGAACTGTTAGAGATAGAGATATGATACATGCATTTAAAGAGGAATTCTAAGAAAAAAACTTTGATTTGTATAATGAGTTAACATCTACTTGATATAGTTACAATGCAAAAACAAAACAAAACAAACATGGTCCACCGAACTTGGTATCTAGTTTGTGTGTGTATTTGTGTAATGATAGAAAGAGAATGAGGGGTATAGAGGGAAAGAGATATGAAGAAAATTCCCTGGAATAAGTTCACATCTACCGGAGATCGTTACACTGCAAAAAAAAACCGTACACTTTGAGTATCTTTTGTAAAGCGTGGGTTTTCAAGAGAAATATAATGAAAGAGAGAAATGAGGGGAACATACGAAGAAAAGAAAAAGAATTAAGTAATAGAGAAAGAGAGAGAGAGAGAGAGAGAGAGAGAGAGAGAGAGAGAGAGAGAGAGAGAGGGAGAGGGAGAGGGGGGAAGATTCAGTGTAACGATAAAAACATATTAGGAAAAATATGTTTATACATCGTGAAGCATGTATGGTTGTATTCGAAAGATAGAGCTTTTAAAAGTTGGAGAGAGAAATAGAGAAAGAGAGAGAGAAAGAGAAAGAGAGAGAGAGGGAGAAAGAGAGAGAGAGAGATAGAGAATGGGGGAAAATAGAGAAATAGTATTATTGCATTTAATAGTGAAGGTACCTTGCTTTCCAATAAAATTTGATGTCAAATAAAATGAACAAACTTGGCTCTCGGAATCAACTTCGTCACCCTTTGGCAATAGAGAAGCGCCATCATGTGATGCAAAATCTACATTGAGTCTCCCTTGAGGCATTACAGGTGTTAACGGGTGAATTACCGTTAAAACTCCGTAGAAAACTGTTAAATGACAAATTTAGATATTTCCTCCTTTTCAGCACCACCAACCATCCAACGAGAGCCATCTTGGGGCGTACTATCGACAACCTTCATTGGAAGGATGATGAAGGCCCCTTTTTACTACGATCTTCAAATGACATTGTCAATGTAGAAAGTCAAGATAATCTGTTGCCCAACATCCCAGAATGGCACTTGTCACGTCCACACATTTCTGTGAAAAACCACCGTAAAATACAAAAAAAGGAGATGTTGGGAGCCGAAATAAAATCTATCATCCTGGACATGATCGGAAATAATTATAAAGGTTATCTGCATGTTTATACCGATGGTTCTAAATTAGAAAACGGTAAAACAGGAGCTGCCTTTTTTATCCCCCAATTTCATGTCACAAAATATTACAGATTATCTGACGTATGCATAATGAGAGCTGAACTTATTGCTATCCTAATGGCAATAGAGTGGATCGAGTCTTTCATCAGATCATCATCTGTAGTAATTTTTAGTGACTCGCTGTCGGCACTACAAATGATAGATTCTTATGGTATTCGTTGCACCATTGTTAACGAGATTTTGACAAAAATTCATTATCTCACATTGAAAGACGTTTCGGTCTCCCTGGAATGGATCCCTTCGCATTGTGATATACATGGAAATGAGAAAGTTGATAAAGCGGCCAAAAAAGGAGCGCATAAAGAACAAATCGACATTAATTTACCAAACACGCGTAATGAACTGTCTTCCTCCCGATTGATTCATTACAAGAAAATTTGGCAAACGGAATGGGATAATTCTGCAAATGGTAGATTTTTGTATTCTTTATATCCTAATGTTACTACAGAAGTTTATAGAAAAAACGTATCGCGGAAAGAGGAATGTTTGTTACAGCAATTGAGAGTTGGAAAATGCAAACTAAATTATTATCTCTTTGTAATCAAACAACACGAATCTGGTCTCTGCCCAGTATGTAATGTATCTGAAACGATTGAACATTTTATTTTACATTGTTCTAGCTATGTTAGAGAGAGAAATATTTTGTTCCAAAGTATAAAATTACAAAATCCTAGTATGAAGCAATTGTTAATAGATCCAAGTTATACACGAGAGTTATTGCTGTTCATACATGCTACAAAACGTTTTGAATAATTCGTTCTATCGAATAAGTGGCTGTGTACATAGAGGTACGGCTATATACCTCCATGGCTGTGTATAATAGAGGAAATTGAGATAATATCTAGCCTTTCCAAGATAAATTGTTCATCTGCTACGGCGCAGTCGTTTATTGTTTGTATCTCAATCTGAAACAATCATTTTGCTGCTAAAAAGTTAATTGATGAATATCAATTTTATGCTATGAATTGCTATTGCTATTATTACCATTATGCGCTTATTAACATGTGGTGGTGGTATTTTAATCATGGCTAATTAATGCATATAATTTGTCACCATCTTGGATATTAGACGGATGGGCTTTCATGTTAGCCAAAGCCTAAACTTACAAAGGTGACTATCTGGCGCGTATAATCTGGAGAGATTGAAGAGCGCCATCATACCCTAGACCTACCTACCTCTCGTTCATTATATCGCATGACACAAATTTTGACAGGTGATCATTTTCTTTTGACACGTCACCTCTTACAAAAGATAATTATCTAATAAAAAGTGATATAAAATAAACGCCGCATATTTGGGCAGTTTTTCACATGAATACAAAAAAAGAGACTTATTGGCTGTTCTGACAAGCCCCATGGGGTCTCAAGATTTGGTTTGAGTGGAATTTTAGGGCAACTTTATCACCCTTAAATGCAACACCTCAACTCGGTATGTGGAGCAAATGTACTGACAGTCTAATCCTCAGACCCGTTAGAGAGAGAATGAGCAGTAAGACCTTAATTCAAAAGTGTCTGAAAATGGACAACCATGAGATGATCTATTTAAAAGTTGCATTTGGTCTCATGATTCATACATATTTTTTTTAATGAATTTTTAACTTTTCATCTTTAACATACGAATAAATGGGCATATAATTAGTGGTGTGAGTCATTTAGATAAGTCTTTTGGTCATACAAGTCTACCTGTAGATCACTCAAAGTATGGGCACGGATCCAAAATAGCGCCCCATGACCCAAATCGTTTAAATATTTAAAAAAAAGACAGTGCTAAGAAGGGAAGAGGAGTACTAAACGGCGTCATATGACACAGGCGCTTTAGAAGAATGAATTGTATATTTTCTTCTTCTTATACTTCTTCTTCTTCTTCTTCTTCTTCTTCTACTTCTTCCGTTTACTCTTTCGTTAGGATTAGGATTTTTATTCTCCTAATGTTATTTATTTTTCTTTTCTTTTCTTTTTCTTTTCTTTATTTCTTTTTTGTTTTGCGATTCTGATAGTACTTCTTTTGGCCCTTTTTTTTAGATAAAAAACATGTAAAAATTACACAAATTTGAATTGAATTGAATTAAACATTTATTTCCCTTTTCACGTACAAAGTCAATGCCTGTCGATTCCTTCCGAATTTGTGAGGGGTATCATATACCCTTGCTTGTACAAGCATTTCGGTATTCAAATAAGGTTGTTAAACACTATGAAATAATATCAAGGTTGAAAAAAAAATGCTCCCTGCAGTATTCATGACGAAGTTACAGCATCCTCCGAGGAGCTACATGCAGACCATCATAACTGCGCGGCAAAAATTTGTTAGGACAGCTTTTATTTTGTTATCATCATTGTTGTTGAGCAATCTCATTAGTAGCGATTAAAATTCTAACCTTGAAAGGCGTGGCTCATTTGTATTCCGATGGTCACGCACGTTGACTCATTAATCATAGGCGGATCAGTGATGTGGAGGACAGGGACCAGGTAGTCTGCCAGAACAGGCCCTTGGGTTTCGTTGTGCGCACATGCAGACAGAGAGTGATACAGGGTATGCATTGTGTGTCTGCATGCTCTCCCCAAGGTAGAGCAATGTTGTATGTGTGTGATGTAGTCACACAATATGCACAACCTGTATCATGATCTGCGCATGCACACACCGAAAATCTAGGGTATGTGCTTGCGAACCTGGGGCCAGGTCCCAGAAAAGGGTCTCATCTATCCTCTTCTTGCAGAGACCACGTTCAGACCTAGTTTTCCAAGCGGTTTCCACTTAACTGGTTCCAAAAGCCGCTTCGGAAGTCCAGTTGTGTGCCAATTCGGATTGGATGCCCGCGAACTGGGTTTCAATGCCACTTCAAGCATTATGCGGAATGCTTGGCATATTCAGGATGAAATTTACAACATAAGGCCACTATATGAGTCTCGAGCGTTCAAACTATTTTTGTGTGCAATTGTATTTATCCTAATCATTTGTTTTTATGTAATTTATTATGTTTTTCTGTGTTATGTATTTGTACTTTATGTTTTTGGAAGGGCTCTCTTGAAAAGCAGGACATGTGGATTGAACGAGACTACCCTGTCTTTTAAACAAAACTTGAATGAATTAGATAAATAAATAAATAAACTATCGGCTGTCCTGGTCTCGAAAATTTACCTCGCAAGGTAAATTTCCAAGCCAGTTTGGGAGTCCATTTCCGTGACCGCTTGTCCTGTTTCTCTTAAAGCCCTGGTCACATAGGACCCCGATTCACCCCGGAGATCCGGGGCTCTTTTTGGCTCGATCGGGGTGAATCGGGATACACTTTCCCAAGCTCGAGTGCTGATTTTTCTATGTGACCACAAACACGGCCAAAAACAGCCAAAAACAGTCGTGTTGGGCTCCCGATTCACCCCGGAGATCCGTGTTGGAACCCGATTGGCCCCGGAAGCAACACGATCGGCCCCGGAAGCTACACGATCGACCCCGGAGGCTGAGCCAACTGCTCCTCCGGGGTGAATCGGGGTGAATCGGGGTCCTATGTGACCAGGGCAT
>BQKZ01003260.1:9902-30400 GCA_036244855.1 Temnopleurus reevesii
CCCCCCCCCCCCCCCTCCTCGGAAAAATGTAGTATCTACAGTTTGCACATAATGAGACATTGGCCATTGCATGTGGTCGAGTCCTGTGAATAATACATTTTCGAGTAAAGTAAAGGGGGTGTTAGACCCCTTTTGCAGTAAACTTAATGGCCCGTATTCTGATAGCAGGTTTAACTTAAACTAGAGTTTAAATCTGTGGTTTAAGTATGGGAAGCCAAAAGAGGCTTGAATCTATAACAGTTGGTGTTTAATTTACCAGCTCATTTGGCACTCATAGTATTAAAAACTTTCTTGGAATAAAACCTGAAATAGTTTTCTACATTATTAGAACATGGGAAAAGAGAGCAGTTAACATAAGAATGATTCAGTTTAAATAAAGTTTTGGCGCTTTGGGCTTCCCATATTTAATAATAATAATAATAATAATAATACATGTGTCTTATATAGCGCACTTTCCACCACAGATTTATACTCTAGTTTAAGTTAAACCTGCTATCAGAATACGGGCCATTGTGTCACATGAAAAGGGTCGTCTGCTGACTACTTTTATGCAAAAAAAAAAAAGAAATCAAAATTGACAAGATGACAAAAATACCGCGTTTTCCCTTGGGACAGAATTCCCTCATCATTTATCTTAGAAAATGATCTTTCATAATCGATTACATGATGATGGTTACTTTTTTCCAGTAAAAACTGGGGAAGGAAAGATATTTCAACCATTTTACTAAAAAAAATAATGAAAAACAAAAAGGACAATGACCAAACATCCGCCCGCAGTTTCTAAAAACAATAGTTATGCATTTTTTGTTGCCTTTATAATTGGTACATTTTCACAAGATTGAATCTTGTGAAAATATTATAAAGGCAACAAAAATGCATAACTATTGTTTTCGTAAAAGTAAAACAAAACAACTGCATGTTCCATTTTCACGCTATCTCTAATTCACATAGGCCGCAAGCATATGTGCATCTGCTTTCTCAATATTTTCTTTTCCTATTTACATTTGTGTCGCTGAAACCTGATTTTTCCGCCGGGGATTTGAAAGTGCTCACAATTAGGTTATACTAGTTTATACATGGCGCATGTGCTTTTCATGTGTCACTTTTGACTTGTTTTCCTTCGTTCTCCCATGTCCCCCGGGAGTGAAAAAAATCAAATGCAGAACTTTGTTATTAGGTTATTTCCATCCTCGCGTTCCGTTCGATATCGATATTCCGCGAAGTGATATCGATTGCTCTGTGCTCAAATATGTCGTCTGGGAGTTCTAACTTCGCGCGCTTCTGGAACTTTATGTCAGTGTGGATATTATGGAAGACTTGGCGAAGATTGTTGGTTGAGTTCTGTAAATTTGGGCTCAGGGGGCTTTGCGAAAGGAGGCAAATAGTTTTCGATTTCTTTCTAATTGTGTAATGTCTATATCGACAGCCGAAATCGTTGTTTTGTTTGTCTTGATTGGTTCTCGTCTCTTGTTCTCACATTTTTTTTGTTTTTAAATATAAACAAAGCACTGATGTTGAATATAACACCATGTTTTTTTGTTTGCATGTATACACTGCAAAAATATGTGTGTTAATTCGTTAGCCATACAAGTGATAGGCTAGGAAGAGTTCATTTGCAAAAGAAGTTAGGCTCGTTTTCAATTTAAAAAAAATTGGGTTATGCTATTATAATCAGTCATTATCCTTTTGCCCTGTAAATATTCATTGGATATATTAGGCTATTCTAACCTGTTGAAAAGAATTGTAAATGCAATATTAATTTCCCATACATGCATGTACAAACTGTCTTGCACAGAGACACTTGATTTCCTCCCAAATGCTGAAAATATACTTAACCCCTTTTGCAAATGAATTATCCATATTTTGGAATTAGGTGTTGGAAAAATAGATTCGAATCAATCTAGTTCGCCGTAAATGCAAGCTACTTACAAATTCAAGCAAGGGAAAACAATGTTTGCGCTAAAAAGTGGAATGATATTTTAAATAACTCCTCCAGAAAGAAAACTGTCGTATTCATGTCACGTTCAGTCTTCACCCATTTTTTCATCATATTTAGTCTACCGTGTGTTTGTGAATCTTGCAAAATAGGTCAAGTGCATTGAATCTTCGAAAAAAAAAACATTTTATTTTGAATTACTTCTTTTGACCACGATCACTACACCTTGGTTATACTCTTCGGATAATTCCTTTTCCTATTTGTCAATCGTAGTTTGCTTTTGCCCCTCTCCCCCACATCTCTCTCTCTCCCTCTCTCTCTGTCTGTGTGTGTGTGTGTCTCTCTCTCTGTCTCTGTCTCTCTTTCTCTCTGTCTTTCTCTCCCTTTCTCTTCATCCCCCTGTCTATCTCTCTCTCTCCATCCCACTGTCTCCCCCTCCCCCTCTCCCCACCCCCTCTTTCTCGTTATGATTATAGTTAATAGGTTAACCTAAAGATAAATACACTTTTTGCACAAACATTGGAATGATATTTCACGCACCCTTTAAGAGGGAAAAGAAGAGTCGTATTCACGTCACGTTCAGTATTCACCCATTTTCTTTGTCATATCTAGTCTACTGGGTGCTTGTGAATCATGCACAACGGGTCCAGTGCATGAGAAAAATACATTTATATTAAATTTCACTTAGGAATGTCTTGTATCTTCTACTTCTCTCCTTCAAATAATTTTCTCTTTTGCCAATCATAATCTAACACCCCATTCTCTCTCTCCCTCTCTCTCTCTCTCCTCTCTCTCTCTCTCTCTCTCTCTCTCGCTCTCTCTCTCTCTTTCTCCTCCTCCTCGTCCCCCCCTCTCTCCCTCTCTCTTTCTCTCTCTCTTTCTCCTTCTCCTTCTCTCTCTCTCTTTTAGTCGTAAATGGATTAAATTAAAAATAAATACACGTTTCGCTCAAAAAAATGGAATATTTCAAAACAACTCCTTCTGAAAGAAAGGTGTCGTATTCATGTCACGCTTTGTATTCGCCCATTGTCTTCATCATAATTTAGTATTCTGAGTGCAGCTTGTGGATCATACTGGATGGGTCAAGTGCATACAAAATACATTTTATATTGAATTTCACTACGTACGTGAGCATCACTGATCTTCGGGTACTCTCCTCTGAGTCCTTTTCTATTTGTCAATCATTGTTTCTTCCCTTCATCCTCCCTCTCTCTCTCTCTCTCTCTCTCTCTCTCTCTCTCTTACTCTATCTCTATCTGTCTGTTCCCCTCTCGTTCCCCCTCTCTCTCTCTCTCTCTCTCTCTCCCTCACTCTCTCTCTCTCTCTTACTCTATCTCTATCTGTCTGTTCCCCTCTCGTTCCCCCCTCTCTCTCTCTCTCTCTCTCTTTCTTTCTCTCTCTATCTCTTTCTTTCTCTCTCTTCTCTCTTTCTGTCGCTCCGCCTGGCCCTCCCACGCCTCTCCTTCTCTTAGTCTCTCCTCTCCCTCCTCTCATCCTCAATCCACACTTCCTTTTTTCTTTTTCCTTTTTTTTTTTTGTTTAATAATATTCTCTTTTGGTTGCCTCTCTCTCCTATTCAATCAATCTCGCTCGCTCCCTTCAAGTACAAAATTCCTTTTCCCTACCCTTATTATCTTGATGCTCCCCTCCTAATTTTAACCTTCTATCCGTCCGTCCTCTATTATTCGTTTTATATTTCTCACTCGTTTTCTTTATCATATTCTCCCATCCACTTTTATTTATTACTCAATCTTACCAGAGTTTTTGGATAATCAATGATATTTTGCTTAAAGGACTTTTTTTGGAACAGGAGTCATCATTTCTTTGAAGAAAAAGGTAACAAAAAAAGTCTACACAAAATGTAATGTAGGTAATAAATGGTCCCTAATTGTTGTTATGATTCCTGCTATTGATGTTAAAGATTTTTTCGGAGTGCATTGTTTTGTTTTTTCAGTCTACTCTCATACTCCCCGTAACATTCTTCCAGATAATTTGAGAGATTTTGTCAGATTTACCATCCATTAAAAAAATCCTTGTGATATTCATCATTCTCGCTTCAGCTCAATCACACAAAGTGCAATTCTATCATAGCGCTCTCTACGCTAAGTAACGGTCATGTTCTCACTCTCACAAAGAGGGATTTATACAGTGAGCAGTTTGCACCGCCTCATTCATTCAAATGTCGTCTGCTGTGACTCAGGATGCTGTATTCTCATCCGTAAATGAAATACTGACAACCTGCAAAAATCGACGCTTTACATGTATTTACCACCCAGGCGGAAATCATAGCACAAAATTGATGCAATCGATAGATGATCGCCAACAAGTTGTCGTCTGCTTTTTGATTGACGTGCGAAGGTGATTCGAACGGGGATTCGCGACAACACTACCGCAGCGTTTCCCCGTGTACACCTGTCAGATTCCCGATGCGATCGCCCGCTGGTTTCCGTCCCCTTCTCGACACCTCACGAACGGATCGTTATCTTGGATTTTTACTTCTGGATTATATCATTTCCATGGCAACTTAACGCTTCTTTGTTTGTGTAGATGGTCGATAAACAACATTATCGTCGTTGTTTTCTTGCTTGTTTGTTTGCATTATTTCTTTTTTCTCTCCTAGAAAGGACGGGGGCCCGCGTTGCAGGAAAGTTCACGGCAGGACAATTTTTTCCGCGACGAATTTGATGATTCAGTTTAAAGAGCAAGGAAATAAACTCACGCAAGTTTCATTCAAATTGGAGTAATAAAGTTATTGGTCACAAGGCCAATAGCCTGAAGGAAAATTCTGGACGAAATTTGTAAGGAATCGGTGTTGCGTTTCATTTTGCTTTTGTTCAAAAGGAATGTCGCCATAATAAATGTCATATTTTAGGCGCAAGCCATCCATCATTCTTTGGACATTAAATTATGGACGCTCTATTTCTACTTATGTCATTATACAAAACGAACCATGAATTGGACTTTGACTTATTCATGGTCTAGTTTAGGGTCCAAATAACACTCGGTCTGTTGACATTGAATTATCACCTCAAATGTTTGCACAATATTGGAACTTACTCTCTTGCTTTGTGATGGGACACTTCTGAATGGATAACACGTTGATGACAATTAGTGGATTATTTTCATTGGATCTATAATTGATATTGTGAGTGAGGGAATATCTGATCCTGGATTTTTACTCGGAATCATGCGCGTCTTGGCCGATGTCCTAGCCGGAGTTCCCCGCCGGTTTGTTGTCACCGTTACGGTTGATGCACGATGTTCGGGCTGTCCAAGCAGCAGGCCCAATACAGGAATCTAGTTTTAGGAAAGACCAGGAGCGGGGATAGCGGACTTGCCGGTTTTGACAACATTGGGAGTATCCTTGCACATTGGTAAGTTAATAAGAGAATGATATGTCTTGTGATCATATTTTAATGTTCGTTTAAAAAAAAACACCCTTGATTTGTGTCTTGCTGATTGCTGCCTCGAGTCTCTCGTAATGAATTTGCCATCCAAATATATATTCTATTATGATGATAAAGATATTGTAAATTACAGACATTTCACTGACAACATTTTGGGCGCCCCAATGGAAATGGGCAGTACCCCCCTCCCCCTTGTTGGGGCAGATAATAAGCTGAAACGGAAAATGAATTAAGTGAGGAACGATTATGGATAGATGGGCCCCTTTCCTACTCAGGGGTTCGAGGCCTTACCTAATAGCTGCGTCGTATGATTCGATCATTCGAAACTATATTCTTTATTTCAACATGTGCACAGTATGAAGAGTTTGTTGATTAACCCATTGTCAAATGGATACTGTGTGCAAAAGTCCTATTACGTACTGGAATGTGTATCAATGTTGCTGCTTGTCTGAAATTCTATGGACGATATGAAATAATTGGTATGATTGTATTCTTAAGAAAATAAGGATTGCACATATATCAAATTTCTAATTTAAAGCACCAAAAAGGCGTTGAACATGTTGAAAATGATGAGCCGTTCAGTTGCTAAAGGGAAGTACTCATTCATCAATTCCATAAAGGGAAGCAACTCTGAATTTTATCAAAATTGACTTTTTCCTTGATTTGAATTATTTAAGGTATCCTCTATAATATAGTGAAAGAATTTAGGTAAAATAATCCCTAGTTACCAAGATATAGACATATCAAAAGGAAGCAACACCACATATTTCATTGGAAATGGAAAACACGTTTTCTTGATTTACTACAAAACATGTTTCCCAGAGTTGCTTCCTTTTGTCAGAGTAGGGCAGTAATGCAGACAGCCAAAATGACATGTAATCTTCTAGCCTCTAAGTATCCATCTCAATATAGTGATCCATAAATTTGCGCAGAACAACGACCATAATATCGATAGATTTGCGAAGAATCAATATAAAATATCATAGGAAGGTAACTATTAATGTTACGTCTGTAATCCCGTTACTAGCCATGTGAAATTGCCATATAAATGTGACGAAACTCACACGCACTCAAGATTTGCAGTGAACACGATGATTCTAGTATGTCCCATCATTGATAGATTTGATTGTAATTACATTTCTTCTATTAAATCGAAGACTGCCGTCGCCTACTCAAACAATCCATGTTAAAATCGATATGAAGTAACAACGATGGGACAGCAGATAAGTTTGCACTTGGGATAAAAGGCGGTCATTAAATAATGGTTTCAATAGTATCACCAACTCACTTACATTACTGAAAGACACGAAGAATTCTGTAAGTGTATGATAGATGTAACAGAATCAAGAAGCTAAAGCAGTGAAAACATTTTATTATACTTTATGTTCATTTGCGTGTGTGCGTGTGTATATGTGCGTGTAAGTTTTTATGTGTGTAGATGGGTGTGTTATGTGTATGTGCGTGCGTGTGCGGATCATGTGTGATTTGTGTGTTTTATGGGTAGCTGTGTGTGTGGGAGTGGGTTTCATGTGGGTTTTGTTTGTTTTATGTGTAGCTGTATGTATCTGTGTATGTGTGTGTGTGTGTGTGGATGGATTTTTGGTGTGGGTTTCATATGTGCTTTTGTGTTTTAAGTGTGGCTGTGTGTACCTATATGTTACTGTGTGTGCGGGTAGGTGGGTGCGTTTGGGTGTGGGTTTAGGTGTGGGTTTAATGTGTGATTTATGTGTGTGTCTGATGTGTGCGTGTGTGTCGCATTGTGACCATATGCATTTTATAATCATGCCCTAAGGATTTCGCATTCCCAGCCCGACTGCAAATATATATTAATTATCAATTTCATTGGATGCAATCACAGGATTAAGCCCAATCGTAGGGTTATCATTCTAAAATCCTTAATCTGTTAATTGAGGTCACTTTATGAACACAATTGTTTCCTATCTGATATAATGATTTACTATCATTGTCGTTATATGAATAAGAACGGAGTTATACTGAGCGCAGATTGAAATATGTCTTTAAAGATAGATTGTCAATTGTTTTGATATTAGGCATTTCAAAGTGAATGAGTTTTCTTATAGAGATTTATGAAAATATCTACTAAAATTTCAACTCAATATCAATACAATACAACACAAAACTAAAATGCCAATGTTGTGCACGGCTTTTACAAATTGATGTAAAGGTATTTTGCACATACTGCACCTTTTCTCTGGAATCAATTACCGCAAGAAATACGCGATGTGCAAACTGTTGAATATTTCAAAAATGCACTCAAAACCCATCTTTTTATAAGTGCTTTCAATTAGTATCTACACATATATATCTCATTTCTTATCTATTTGTACTATTGTTATTGTACCTATTGCTTCTGCTACTCTTTAAATTTTCCTGTACTGCGCCTTGAGCACATTGTTCATGTGGAATCTGGCGCATTAAATGTACCCCTATTAATTATTATTATAAAAATGTATGGTGCCATATGCTAAAACAGTTGTAATGTAAGTGACAGAATAAAAAAAACTTTTAAAAATTAAATGTGTCACGGGACTATAGATCTGTACGTCATGTATTGAACTGTGTGGACATCACAATCGCAAGTCGGTCCATTTCAATAGCATTACAAAGGAGAATTCAATTGGCGTTTGACTTCATTTTACGGGAGGACGTTTCATCGTGTTGATTTAATACGTTTTTAGATATTGGTTTCTTCCAGGGAGATGAATATAAAACCACCTATTGACTCAGAAACCCTCTAGAAAATGTCAAAGACAGAATAAAAGAGGTGTGATTTCCCGGCAGGTTTATAGGAACAGGTGCAAGAAGGGTGCAAAAAGCACATCCCTCGGTGTAGATATGAATGTTTACCCTTGGCCTTTGGGCCATATGCAGGTTCATATTGAAGTCAAAGTGAGTTCACTATGAACTTGGGTATGTCAAACAAGGAGATGACAGATTAAAAAAATGAAATAAGCATGAGCAGTCAATCCATTTCCCAGTGCATTTGAAACTAGATTCGTATAAAGAGAGGATGCAAATTGGAAAAAGATGCCCCATATTTGAAACTCTCGAATCAATAACCCTCCGACAATGGTTCTTTGCGTGCTCAGGACGGCAGAATCCTGAATGGCTTTATGAAGGACTTGTTTCAGAGTGATTATTTAATGAATTTCGCAAACTTTTATCGAATCTTTAAAGGTACCAATATTTTTAAAGAACTCTTTATAAGCCCAATTTTTCTACGAGTACAGAGGCTCTTGAAGACAGTGGGAAATGAAGTACAAACGGTGTCATTTCTTGGCAGATTTGTTTAGGAACAGCTGCAAAAAGGGTGCAAAAAGTACACCCCTCGATGTAGATATAAATGTTTACCCTTGGCCTTTGGGCCACATGGAAGTTCATATTGAAATCAAACAGAGTTGATTTCGAAGTCATACAAAAGGAGAAAAACGGAATATACCAAGTATATACGTATCAAGTTTTCACACCTCTGAAACGTCTGTTCACTATGAACTTGAAGGAAAAGTATAAATATAGAATAAGTGTTAATTAGAGTATTCATTCCCTTTTAAAAAGGTGCATTTAACACTAGATTCTTACATGTCTTAGCAAAAGGGTGTGCAAATCAGAGCAGTTTTGTCCTATGTATTATACATGTAAATCTCCTAAAATGGTTCACTGTTTGTTTAAGATTTCTATGAAGAACTTTGAAAATGTTCAGAGTGGCTATAGTCACTGATAGTTAAGGAAATATTTGTAGAATCTTTTAGATTCCCATATACTGGAAAAGCCCCACTTACCTGGGATTGCAGAGGCTCTCCAAGACATCAGGAAGTGGGGTACAGAAGGTGTCATTTCTTGGCAGGTTTAAGAACAGGTGCAAGAAGGGTGCAAAAAGCACGTACCTCTCGGTGTAAATGTGAATGTTTATCCTTGGCCTTTAGGGCTTTATGAAGTTCATATTGAAGTCAAAACGAGTCTATACCACCTATACGAACTCCTGTCTGCAACATTTGGTATAGATACGATAATGGGAGAAAGAGGGAGAAAAAGAATAGGCATTAGACTTTGCTACGAATTATTGGGTGTTATTTCCAGCATTACACTGTTTGAAAAGAAGGTACAAAATAGAACTTTTACTCATTGTGTATGACCCTTTTTTTAACACTCACAAAAGGTCGTACTACGCGCTCAAAAGATTTTAATTGCAGGGAAACATCTACAAAAGGTCTCAGATAATTTGTAGCATTTTACGGGTACTTTTAAAGGTTCAAATATACCCTTTAATATGTTTTAGAAGACAATTTGTCTGAGTGCGTATAATGAAAATACTGGAAAAACAAGTGGAGATGTATTACGAATCATTTTGAAGAAGGCACTTTTAGAAAGGTAGAAAGTAATTATGGTAATCAGATAAGAGATCGTGAAAACAACAAATGTAATCACATAATAGTCCTGAGAAGGCCGTACTAATTGAACATAATTTTATTTTACTATATGGAGTATGCAGAATTACCTTTTAACTGACTTTTTGCATTGTAATTTGTATGCGTATTGAGCTTTTTTTGATGTGTGAGTAATTGTATTTTAGCCGACTTAACCAGTTAAGTGTACTCATTGAATGAGTTTGGGATTTATATTACGGTTAATCCTTAAATGGATGCTTGAGAACTGAGAAATTAGGGTTTCAACGTCGCATCGATTGAGGAAATATAAAATGAAGAATGTTCAATGCACCGTTGAATATGTTGTTCATTCAGCAAAAAATTCATCCACGCCGTGCTGCACTTAACCCAGGTGATGTAAAGAGGTACTTGGTAGGAATTTTATTCCTCGAAATACCACGTGAGCAGGTGTACGCGTGGCATGGGGTAAGACATAATAATGATAATATAAAAGCGCATTGAGTATTAATACGAATTTTTGTACTCGCATTCGAAAAAAAATTTCATTTAAGTTATCAATTCTTACAAATTAAAACTTACCTTAATATTTGGGTGAAATAAGATAATCTTATATATGTTTGTTGATTAAAAGTGTGCTCAATTATTGTGTAGAAATAAACAGATTTTACCCAATATTGAGTAATGAGTAATGAGTAAAATAGAGAGAGTATCTAAAGATAAAATCTGTTTCGAGTTTCTCCATTATCGAGTTGATTTCAGCGGTGCAACAAAGACACCTTTTGCTTTAAAGAGAAACGACTCTCCTACAAATGATATATATTAAAGGGAAACCAACCCCTGAAATTATCGTAGTGTCATTGAATGAAAAAAAATCAGATGAACAAACTGTGAAAATTTGAGCAAAATCAGACAACCCGTTCAAAAGTTATGAATTTTCAAAGTCACAGAGATATGACGATCCCTACCGATCATGGGGATCAGTGCGATCGGCAAAGTCGACGGAATATGTGACGTCATGTCGGACAACTCCTCCGAGTTCACTCTGTACACAGAATTTCACATTTTCACCCTTTTTTCAGAAAAGCCAACAAAATTTCAATTTTGGGTTGGGGGTATAGCATTTCTGCATTGATTCTGCATGTATCTTGAGAAGAACGATGTTGCAGCCTTACTCTAAATTTTACATTGATCCATTTAAAAAAAAAAGTCTATATACAAAGTGAAGGAAGAGTTGTCCGACATGACGTCACATATTTAGCCGGTGTTGCCGATCGCACGGATCCCCATGAGCGGCAGGGATCGTCAAATCGGTGTGACTTTGAAAATTCATAACTTTTGAACGGATTGTCCGATTTTGCTCAAAGTTTCACAGTTTGTTCATCTGATTTTTCTACATTCAAAGAGAGCACGATAAGTCCAGGGGCTGGTTCCCCTTTAATGTTGTACATGTTTTCAGAGCTCAAATTCCAAAATCATTAAAATTGAAGGCGTCGATGTTATCTGTTACCATGGTGATAAGTCATTAATGTGGTGCCAATGTTACGATGGTAAATATTTAGCCTGGTAAGCAAGTATTTCAGAGAACTGTAATCAACAGAATTTTTCAATGGATCAACAAGAGAAATCGTGCCAAGCAGTTAAAATTTTCCTCTAAAGTGTGAAATCCTGCGCGCACCGTGGGGGCTCGGGCTCCCCCCCCCCCCCTCCAACCGGGTCAACCGGGCCGGAGTTAAAAGGACGCAAATGAATTTTAACTGGTTCTTTTATTCTTCTTCATTTGCTTTTCAGCTTTTTTAATTGCCCCCCCCCCCAATCGGGTCAGGTCTTCAATTTCTTGGTGTGCGCATATGGAATTTGACCACAAAAACCTTTACAAAACATCGGGATTGTAAAGTTTGAGAGATGGTGATTCATCAGATCGACTTGTACTCAGCGTATTCTTGCCAAATTTTTAAACAAGGAAAGAAAAATGGCGTTTCGTGTACGATTTATTTCCTTCTTATCTTAGACTCCAACTTGTGAATGAGGTCATACTATTCAAACTGATTCTCAATCAATCTTTACTATTCGGGGAACAAATAAAATGCTTCTGTAGCAATCCTATTCATGTTCACAAGGGACTGGTTAATGATAACAAATTTGGAAGTCGGTGTACAATGCAATTTCACGATTGGCAGCTCTAATGTCTGAATGTGACAAATTGTGTTTGTGTTTTCATTTCGTCAGTTCGTGTCGAGATTGCAACCTCGCAAAATCCACGCTAGAGTGGCCGTTTTCTTCGTATACGGAACCAGAGGGAGCTGAGGCTGGGGTTCTGCACCGTCTTTTTCTTATTATTGCGAACATAGGTTAATAATGATAATGCTGAAATATCATGTTTATATAACATCATTCCAGTCATTATGACTTCCCAAAGCGCTCCCGATAGTATTACCCTGTCACTGGATAGGAATTCAACCCTAGCATCAAGACAGCCAAACAGGAGCTCACATCATCTGATCATCAGATAATGTGTTGCCTACCGGTCCCCAATCACACCTGGGTAGAGTGTAGCCCTGTGGATAAATTGTTTGCTGAAGGAAATTAACGCCATGGGTGAGACTCGAACCACGGGCCTCTGCTTGAAAGAGCCACGTTCACTACACCTCGACGCTGCCACATAGCAGTGTGCGAAATTTTAACAAAAAAATCACAGCCCCTTTATTTTCGGTCCTTCTACTTTTCAAGACATTCCGTGGTGTCTTGGGTTTATTCTATTTTAAAACACGTGTGTAGAACAGTTGCTTGTGATGGCTTACAGAATTTCATTTTGCTCTAGCACATAAGATGAATTAACTCTAACAAATGTTAAGAAGAGCCTAGTTAATGATGATAAAAAATTTGGAAGTTGGCATACAATGATGTTTTATACAATGCAATTTCACGATTGGCAGCCCTAATGTCTGAATGTGACAAATTTTGTTTGTGTTTTTCAATCGTGTCGATCTTCTGACCTCGGGAGATCCATGTTTGAGAGGCCCGTGTTGTTGTTTTTTGTACAGGGATCGTGGCACCAGAGGGAGGGCGTGCCAGGGGGTTGATTAGACTCCCCCCTCCCTCTTCCATCGTTTTTCTTCTATAAATGCTTGCAAACATTATGACAGTGGGCATTGAAGAAACAAACAATTAAATCAGATGATAAGCTCATTCTAAATGTGATTTAACATCCTTGATTAAATGGTTACATTTTTACATTTTTACCAAGTACATATATAGGGCCATGAGAAATGCTTGATTCCGATTTCATAATACAACAGGGACACTAAAATGTCACAAAGTTGCCCCCTTATTTTAAAGAAACACATAGGAATTGGTGGGAGCGTACACACACAAAAAATAGTAAAACGGCAATTAACTTTTGAGTACACCAATATACGGGTATATTCAGGCGCTCGAGTATTTAGAGATTTATGAAATATCAATATTTATCAATATTGATATAAATGTTTCTGTTACAGCACAGGGTATATTGCATTTGTTTATATGGACATGGCTTCATACTCTATTAGACTATTGTTTACATAGCACACTTGGGTAAAATATCTTATACGTCGTAGACGAAATTAATTCATTTCGTTACATTCAATTCGGGGCAAACGCGATCTGTTTACAACCACTATGACCCAGGTTACACAGCGAGTCCGGGGCTAGCCTAGGCCAGGCCCGATGTGTAACCGCTCCAAAAGGACCTTACCCCGACCTAAGCGAGTCCTTTTTCGGTCCACCTATCTGCCTATTGGGATCGGCCTAGGCCATGCCCCGGGCTAGCCCGGTCTCGCTGTGTTACCGGGTGTAGACCGATGGGCCCGCTTTTTGCGGTCCTTTGTTGACGTCAATGGAAAGATTTTCTATCGTGTTCGCGCCGCCGATTGTTTACATGAAAGCACCACAACTTTCTCACTGTGTAACCGGGGTCTAAGTGTCATACGCGCTTCAGGCTAAACATGTAGTTTAGGGGTATTTTATGCACTGTGAGCAGAAGGGACAAATTTTAGGACAAAGTAAATGACTTCCATTCAAGCTTTCACAATAGCGAGATGCACAAAAGAAATGTCCTCCCCTCTTATTCTGCACAGAAATGTCGAACATAATCTGCACTGTGAATTAGTTTGGAAAAACTCGTTTTTGTGTTCATGAAACTATTAAGAAGGCTTGAATGAATTTCTTTACTTTGTCCAATTACTTTATCCCTTCTGCTCACAGTGATAACGTGCCTCTATCAATTAAACGAATCAATAAAAAAAACTTGATTGATCACCTAAAATATATTAACTCCATGGTCACTCAATAAATAATGAATATATGATGAATACGTTATATGAAGCTTAGTGTCAGATGTTATTGAATGCACCCTTTATTTTGGCAAAATATAGTTAATTGAACTCAGATATATAAAATGCTTCAATAGCTGACATGGGCAAGAAAATGGTAACTTGAGGTTTTTCCCTCTAAACATGCTAAATGTATTTCCATGCAGCTAAGGGTTATTCTTAGAACAATTCTCAAAAGAAAAGTCTATACCCAAAATAATTTTTTTTAAAGATACAGAAAAAAAAATGTTTGAGCAGATTAAAAAAGGTTGAAGAAAAACGCACAAGTAATAAAAAGGTTATACCTTTTCAAAGATTTGAGAAAATGAGCAAATCAGTAAAAAAAAAAAAATCAGGCATGTTGCCAATTTGAAGATGTCATGGGTGCGCTATATACGACCCACCATTTGTGTTTATATCTATGGTGTGAAATTTTTACAGGGAATTGTATTGATAATTTTGGGCATAGAATAGTTTTTGCTGAAGTTGAACCTTTGGAAACAAAAGTGTTATTTGTGAAAACGGATTTACTGATCACTAAGACTGATCTTGATTCAATGATATGAATATTAGACATGAACTTACTGTGATTATTATTTCCAAGTTTGGATTCACTGTTTTCTTGAATATTTTCAGTATTGCTTTCAACGGATTTTTCATCCATTGTATTCTGTTATATTGGGAACGGTTCCAGAGCATTTTAGGCCCTATAGTCACGTGGGCCCCGGAAGTAACACGATTCAACACGACTCTTTGTTAATTCACAGTTAACTGCCTCCGAACAAAGAGTCGTGTTGACTTGTATTGCTTCCGGGGACCTATGTGACCAGGAGAAGACTAGGAAAAGAAATACAAAGTGCGAGGCACAGAACGGAACCAGCGCACTTTCGGCCCCAGTCACATATGGCCCGGTAGCAACACGATTCAACACGACTCTTTGTTCAGTTCATAGTTAGCAGCCTGCGAACAAAGAGTCATGTTGAATCGTGTTGCTTCCGGGGCCCTACCTGACGCTGCCCCCCCCCCCCCCCCCCTCCCTTCAGAAGGAAATATTATCACATACGCATACTGTGACACTGGATCAAATGGTTAAGAAATCACGATGAACTCACATTTTTAGGCAATTTGGTGACAGAAGTTACCTCTCATATCATGGACCTCGGAGATCCACGCTCATATTTATCTGTTGATGGCCATTCTGCAATCATGTGTCGAAGCGTGCTCGGCAAGAGGTTTGGTAACTGAATTGGAAGATTTTCGGTTCTTGATTGTTCATCAAAGTCAGAAAGACTTGTACTTAAAGTTTTCAAGGGAAATTAAGTAAAGTTAAAATCACAGTCGATGAACGCACTTCCATAGGTAATTTGATAATCATAGTCAGTTGCTTTTCTCATGCTCATGATCCCCAATGGGCTTTCGTAGTTCCTTTTCCATTTTCACCTTATTCTTGGAAAAATAAGGTTAAAGCCACTGCCAAGGGTAAACGACTTTTGTGTACACTTTTACAGACCCCACATTCCAATGTGTTAAGAATGCTTAACGACCGTACAAAGGCACTCCTTTTAACGGATTACTGAATTATTTACATAGAAAGGGAATCTAAACCATCAAAACCATTCTTGTTAAGGTGATATCCCCATAATCCGTTTATCCAGTACCCCGCTTATATTTCAAATGTAAGGGATACCCCCTTAAAGGATTAAAGTATAAGCACCAATAATAACATTGGTAACGCATGGTCGTGCGTGTACAAAATGTACAACAGCTTGAATAGGATTGACAATCTGACAATGGATGTTTATTGCGTAATAAGAACACTATTAAATCGGTAATGGACTTGCCAACAACAGTATACACTTTCACTGCGAGCAGAAGTTATAAGGCCTGAGACAAATTAAACAGCCTCTACTCAAGCATCTACAATAGCTAGAAGAGAAAAGAAATTTACATTATCATTAGTATTCTGTGGAAAAATATTGAACAAAAGGCATACCTGGGACTTTCATTTGTGATCATGAAACTATTGTGTGAATGGTTGAATGAAGTTATTTACTTTGTCCCAGTCCTTTGTCCCTTCTGATCACAGTGTGTTTAGGTATTTTTTTTTATCGTTTGTTTGCGTTCTTGTAAAGATTGCATGAAAAGGAAACTTCTGATTTTAGAATATGTCTGATTCTTAAAAGCATGATCCAGATTTTGCAGTAATGTACTCAAATGTTATGTATTTGGAATAATCGTCATGACTTGGGCAACCGATAATCGGGAATTTTTAAAACATTTTGCCTCATGAGCGAACACAATTATATAATTACATTTTACCATATACATATTTAGTACATTATTAACACAATTATACACGGGTTATAAGGAAAAGATACCCAATTTAGGCATAGTCGCTCAGATATGTAAGTATATCTATCTCTTATGTACCTTTTGAACATTTTACAAGATGCAGACTCAAGGAGGGGCGGAACGATTTCGAGATTGGGGGCCAACGTACACAGGATACACACAGACACACACGCACAGACACACGCACACACACGCACACACACACACACCTCTGCACACACTCTCTCTCGTGCTGACAAACACGTACACACACACACCTACATGCACACACATACACACATATATAGACACAGACACAAACACACATACAAACACACACACATTTTTTTTTAATAGTGGGCCCCCCAGGCCCCACGACCCCCTGTAACTGCCAGCCCTGTTAAAGATTTATGATAGTGTATTGAGAGAGTATACCATACACCCCAAGCAATTCCCTCCCCATTACTTTGTTCGATCTAATCTCAAGCTTTACAAGACAGCATTAGCATAAAACTTAAAAGGATTCCGATTGTATATATAACAACGTGAGATGCTCTAAAATATTCCATTTCCCCATACAACTCGCTCATTGTTGTCCTTACTTTAACCCGTTTAACGGAGCATGTAAGAATACATCGGATTATCTCATCGCGATTATCAACAAATAAAAAGCCTACAAGCCAGAGGTACATACTTTAAGGTATTCCCCTGTTGAAGATAGAAACCTGCACCAATAATTATCATTAATTTGAGTGTATATATAGCCCCATGCGAAACTGGCATAAGAGGTATAGACTGTGAGAAGATTATGCTTCTAATTATTCTCCAGAACACTATTATAAATGCACACGGACCAAAAGTCTAAACACTGTGCTTATAATATAAAATATTAAAGAAAAACAACTTTAATTAGTAATACGTCACATTATTTATGTGATGAAGATGATTTTATTGCCTGTTGCTGTGTTTAATTCTCTTACTCTTTTGTTTTCGTCTATTATATACAGTGTCGAACCTGACGAAAGAGCAAAGTGGATAATTAATCTAACAATAAGACACATTTTGCTTAAATAATGAAGAAAATAAATTCCAACAGTTGGTTGTGTTGACCTTTTGCCCAACACGTATTGCAGTAAAGATCAGCGGAGATAAACAGGTACATATCTGTGCAGTGTATTTCATGACATTGTACATTGACAATGTTTAGAATATGATTATCAAACATTCGATTATTACATTACAAATATTTCATTTAATGAAAACTAATACATTATCTAACTTATTGCACTTTGCAATGATAGTTACGTTTATTCGAGTACATTATGTCTGGGTATAGCCCCACTTTTCAGAATTAAAGTAGACTATCTTGTGATATAGGTAATAAATTGTTTGAAGATAAATTATCCCCTTCTTTGTGGGTATAAATGAGCTCGGATGGCTTTTTGGTGTGTGTGTCTGAATCTGTGTCTGTGTATGTTTTTTTTGTGTGTGTTTGCAGTAAAATTATGTCGTAAAATATGATTCAGTCTCAAGTTCAGCAACTGTTCAGTCAATAATAATCGCAACTCAATAGAAAAATTCCAGTTGGATGCGTCACAATTTCTAATTTCCCTTTTTATTTCCTCACTCGAGCTCATATACCAAGGCAATCGGTTATAAACTGTAGCGAATGAAAAAAGGGAAATGTTGGATGGATGTTTCACAAAATCAAATCTATTGATCTCCGTGCGATTATTCATGTAAGTATAAAATATCACAATACATCATACTACTCCGCCGGCATGTATTGTAGCGATGTTGAGAATCATTCGTATTATATTTGCTACGTCTGAATATAGTTGAATTGCTATAATTACCGATTCGAATAATAAAAAGGATTTGAATTTCATGTAGCGATAACAATAGAAGCAATGGGAATGATTGATGGGGTTTTTGAAGAGTCGAACAAAAGATGAAAGGATGAAACATGGCTCTTTTCCCCGGAAAGTCCGCTGGAGACTTGTGATATTTTATTCATTTTTATGCGTGCGTGTTTGTACAAAGGTTGCTACATAAAGGCTGACTAATAACTTTGCGTTTTTAGCCTGCGCCGGTCCAGCGTTTTTTTTTTTAACGCTCCCCGAGCGCATATACTGATCAGACGGCAGACTAAAGTTAAGCTTGCGCTCGGAAGCGTACGCCGAATGTCAGTCCACTGCATTTGTGCGTCCAGGGAGCGTTTTTAATTTTCATAAAACGCTGGGCCGACGCTGGCAAAGGTGTGAGTCTGCCTTGGTGCTTGAAGGTACACATCAGGATAAGAAAAATAGTTAATTCGAAATTGCTGATCGAATAATTTTCTTGAAAATGAGTGGGAGGAGGGATTTTATATTAATTAATATTTCCCATAAAATCAAAATAATACGGTTGTACGGGGTCTATTTGATATGGGTTTTTTTTTATCACATACTGGAATCAGAATTTCAGAAACGTTTGAACCCATGATTTTCTGCTTGAAAGACTTGACCATTAACCCCCTGGTTCACTATTTAATAATGGAACATCTCCATACATTAACTTTTGTCTTTGTAGGAGCCCCGAATGATCACGATTCAACATGACTCTTTGTTCACGGGCGGCCGCTGTTAACATGGTTAATACCCCAGTCACATAGAAGCCCTTTGAAGTCTAGTTGGCAGAGGCGAGATCATAATCGTCATCTTGTCAGTTCATGAGGTTGTTGATATCGATAATGATGGGAATTCTGGGTCGTAAGCCCCAGTCATTCATCAACCTCGAATAAAATCAAAGTGAAAATGTCTGACCCGTAGAAATGATTGTACCGTATTGTGAACCCCGATTCAAGACGATTAAACACGACTCTTTGTCCAGTTGAGTCCTGATTAACCCGATAAAAGACCCTTAACAAAGAGGGACACATATCTCAGATCTCAGAGGACTCAACTGGACTAAAGAATCGTATACCGGTACATGGTGTAGAATCCTGTAATTGAATCGGGGCCTCTACGTGGTTTTTGATAGCCTCGTGTCTGGTAGCGACCCCATCAGTGCTTACATGAGGTGAGTATTCATTTACGCCCTTTATACAGCGATATCATCATCGTGTCATTGCGTGAGGTTGTTGATATTGATGATGATGACGTCGGTTATTCCTGGGCCGTAGCTCCAGTCATTCATCAACCGCTAATAACGCCAAGAATGTATAATGGTAACAGTACTCTTAGAACACAAGTGGAATTTTTTCCCGTCGAATTTTTCCCGTATTGTAAAACCCGATTCAACACGATTAAACACGACTCTTTGTCCGGTTGAGTCCTGATTAACCTGGATAACTGCCCATCACAATGAGATAACTCAGATCATGCATAGAGGACTCAACTGGATTAAAGATCGTGGACATGATGTAGAATCGTGTCGAAACGGGGCCTCTATTTGAAGGGGGCTTGTTTTCCCGTCTCTGGGAGAAAATTTCATAAATCAATGATTACACGATGCGACTCTCTATTGGCGCTCATGCAGCGAGGTCATTATCGTCATCTTGCCATTTCGTGAGGTTGTTGATATCGATGATGATGACGTCGGTTATTCTTTGGTTGTAGCTCCAGTCATTCATCAGCCTCCAATAACACCAAGAATGTACATACATATGCATGATAGTAACGCTCTCAGAAAAAAAAATGGTAAAAAAGGTGAGCCTTCTTGTTCCTTAATTTGAACCATCGCCCACGTATCCCCCCAACAAAACAACAACTGTACCTTATGTTCTAGAGAACCTTAAGTGATTACTTAAAGAAGAGTCCCAAAAGGATTAAAACTCACTGATTGAGGTAAATAAAAAAAAAATATAGGGAAAGGCCAGGGTTGCATGAAAAAGTTGGATCCATCCGCCCATTTATTTGCATGACTACACTTCTAAAAACCTCATATTGTAGAATTAGATAGAGAGTAGGCGCTCATTTTCGTATGATGTATGACGTTATCAAAAATTTGTCACCTGTCTCACCCTCTTTCACATCTCACGCCCCTCTCTCCAGACAACCCCATCCCCCCTCCCCACCCACCACCCCCC
>BQKZ01003261.1:0-11937 GCA_036244855.1 Temnopleurus reevesii
GGCTGGAAGAAGGCTATGGAGGATGTTATCACGGAGAATGAAGCCAAGCTGGTCAGTTGATTTATTAAAGTAGATATTTTTGGGGGAATTGGAAATATGACAAAAATTTGATATCTCAGTAGTGCTCCGATTAATTGCGACTTGTAATTGATCAAAATTTTATAGTAACACGCTCTAAGACAGGTTTGACAGTACAATCAATGTTGGACATAAATAATCACTGAATCAAAGTCATATTTGGAAACAGATGCTGAAAAATTCCTCCATCCGGAAAATGTTGATATAAATGAGGTTAACTGAATGTGTTTTCCCCCATATCAATACATTGTACATTAAGTATCTACTGTATAAGCTCAAGTTTTTTTGCTAAATCCATGACCACATATTCACTAAAATTCCCATTTGTTAGAATACCCATAGACTCGTGTATAATAATCTTTTAAAACATGAAAATAATAACTTGTTAATGTTTAAAAAAAGTCTGAAATGTAATGAATTCACTAAGATTTATGTCCGCAAAAATATTGGCTTATACAGTAATTATGATATTTTCTCTCTTTTTTTAATGAATATTCAATATTTTGTTTAGTTGACATCACTGCTTTGCAATGTTTCCCAACCATAATTTGTTCTCATTCATATTTCGCTCTTCCTTTTCATAATATGGCTTTTATCATTTGGTATTTGCACTCCTGTTTTTTTTCAACTACATGTACATGTAGTAGCAAGATTGTAATTTGTATCTGTAGGAATTTTTATATTGTATCAAACAATTATTGCAATTCATCTTAAAGCTTGTAGCTACAATGATCTTTATATTCAATAAACTGTTATCTATCTATCTATCTATCTATCTATCTATCTATCTATCTATCTATCTATCTATCTATCTATCTATCTATCTATCTATCTATCTATCTGTATATCTATCTATCTATCTATCTATCATATAACATATTTTATTTGCATTTCATTCTTCATTTCAAGGATACCATGGTAAAGGAAGCAGAAGAAAAGGAGAGTCAACCGTCTAGAGACGCAACCGAAAACTCCAACAATAACGGAACAGATCAAAATGCCAAATTAAACACGAGCCCTCAGCGACTCACAGGACTAAATCGTGAACAGAACACGACTCATATACGCAAATTCCACACGGATAGTCTGAGTAAACCAAACTCACAGAGAGCCCCAAGTTTAGGGTCGGAGCGCCGGATTAGCTCGTCTGGTACGTCGCGGTCGAGCCTGCCGCGGATTACGAATTTGACGCGAACAGGGATATACAGGGCACACAGGACGGTTGTAAGTAGTAGTAGCGAGGAATCAACGTCATCGGAGAGCTCAGATGATGATTATTGACCCTGGGTTTTCCGAATTCATAGATTTCAACCTTATGCGAACGGGAATATACAGGGCGCACAGGACGGTTGTGTCGATAAGTAGTAGTAGCGAGGAATTATTATCTGAAAACTCGGACGATGATTATTGACCCTTTGTTTGTGACATCAGAGATTTTAGCCTGAGCATAGAGGTGTCGATAAGTAGTAGGAGCGAGGAATTATCTTCATCTGAGAGTTCGACGATGATTATTGAGTCTTTGTTATGCGACATCGGATATTTCAACCTTAGGTGAACGTAAATGTAGAGGGCGCACATTACAGTTGTGTCGATAAGTAGTAGTAGCGAGGAATCAACGTCATTGGAGAGCTCGGACGATGATTATTTGAGCCATTGTTTGTGCAACATCAAAGATTTCAACCTTACTGGAATGGGAATATTAACAGGAATTTTAATGTTGCAGAAAGTAGATAAGTACGGTATAAGGAATGTGCAATTGTTAAAGTTGAAAACATGTTTACTTAGTTTACACTAACTCTAAGATGTATTTTAAATTCCCTGTGCACCAAGTTTGAGTTATATTGGGCTCTGTATTCAATGTGTTAACAGAAATACATATTACATGTACATGTCAATTGAAAAATAGAAATTAATATTAGAATAATATTTTCTGTGTGGATTTGTGTGGATTTTCTATATGGAACTATCACGCACCACCTATTCTGTCAAGTAATTTAGCAACACTGGCATGTCATGTTATTGATATACTGAAATCTTGCACATTTATAGGTCTTTAGAGTAAGATTATTATCTGGTGAGGTACACTATTGTAGTCTGTGCTATTCAAACCCGTTTGTTTCTGTAAACATTATGTTATGACTTTCCATTAATTAACCGTTTAATAGAATATTATACTTCAGGTCTTCAGGTGTGTTGCGAAAAAATTTCAATTGGTTGCAAATCAACTGCAAATCAATCGCTAAGTGAAATATGAAATATGCATCTGACCACACTCTGCTTCTAGCAATGAGTTTGATATGTACGTACAGATCACCTGCAACTTGCAATTGATTGCAAATTTCTAGCAACACACCCATAGCTCAGGGGGTGCTGTTCAAAAGTTGCAATTGATTGCAAATAAACTACAGATCAGTTGTGAATTGTAATGCTTATTTTCATTCGCGGATGATACGCACTTCTAAAAAGACGCGCATGAAACAGTGATTTTAATTTGCGCATTCTGATCACATGCAACTTGCAATTGATTGCAACTTTCTAGCAACATACCCTTAGTATCACATTGGGAGTTACATTTTTTGTAGTGTTCTCACTTTAGCCATCAGGGTCACCAACCAGACTGCTCATCCTAAATTTCCTTCAGCAAGAAATTCATCTACATGCTGCTGTACTAAACCCAGGTTAGGTAAATCGTTAGCGTAGGGAAGAAATTCATTTATAGAATAAGCACTAAATATGATAGCATTTGTAAGTTTTGTTGTTATAATTATTGTAATATCATTTGTAATCTTGTGATCAGCAATTGAACCTTGTCTTCAGAGAAATGTAGACCAGGCGATATAGGACATTTTATTTGCAATTTCTACTTTGAAAAGTATTTCTCTTTGGTGCCTTGATATGCATTTTGTGTGATTTCCATTTTCCAAAATGATTTTACCACAAGTATTTTACAGACTGAACTTTGATGTACGAGTAATGGTTGTGGTATGTTTACTCTTCTGATGCACATTTATGTAGCTTAGCTAATTTTGCAATGATTTTTCAACTATCTATTTCAGCACTATTTGTAATTGGTATAATAGGATTCATGATTTAAACAGCAGTGGTTGGAATGATTTTGTTCCAAAAGTTTTTAAATTCTGAATACATATGAATGAGGGCAGTGTTGTAGCCGAGTCTGGTCTCATGACGCTTGACTCGAGGCGGAGTCAGAGCGCCAAACAATTTATCGCCACTGACGATAATAGGAGATGTAAGACAATATCTCACGATACCGTCAAGATCGATCGGTTGGAGCTGGGAAAGTGAGTTCCGGTTTAGGGAACTAATTCACGTGCTATGTCTATCAGGTTAGATAATTACCATTTTCCCCATTTATTATCACCGCAGGTACTTTGTGCTGTATTAAAGAAACACCAAATGATGTACCGATAGTTAAAGGGGAACAAACCCCTGGAATTATCGTGCTCTCATTGAATGATGAACAAACTGTGAAAATTTGAGCACAATCGAACAGCCCGTTCAAAAGTTATAAATTTCAAATTCAAAGAGATTTGATGACCACTGCCGCTCATGGGGATCCGTGTGCTCGGCAACACCGACTGAATCTGTGACGTCATGTAGGACAATTCCTCATTCACTTTGTACATAGAATTTTTTTAAATGGATTAGTATAAAATTTAGAGTAAGGTTGCATCGTGATTCTTCTCAAAATACATGCAGAATCAAATCAGAAATGCTATACCACAACCGAAAATTGGCATTTTGTTGACTTTTACAACAAAAAAAGGAGATAATGTGAGATTTTGTATACAGAGTGAATGAGGAGTTGTCCGACATGACGTCAGAGATTCTGTGGAATTTGCCGATCGCACGGATCCCCATGAGCGATAGGGATCGTCATATCTCTTTGACTTTGAAAAATCATAACTTTTGAACAGGTTGTCCGATTTTGCTCAGATTTTCACAGTTTGTTCATCTGATCTTTCTTCATCGAGTGAGAGCAGGATAATACCAGAGGTTGGTTTCCCTGTAATAATCAGGAAAAACATTGAATGAAGTGTACATTGAACTTCATATTTCTATCTAAAATCTGGCAAAAATAAACTCACATGCACAAATGTGTGCAATTGGAAGTTCGTACCCCTGCTCACATGAATTGTTTATGGTAAACACTTTGTAGCACCATCTGTGGTTCTTAGTTTGTATTTATAGAACGTTGTAAGAATTGGGAGTCGGCTTTTTTGTGGCGGCTTCAAACGTGTGGCCTCGACTACAACACTGAAAGCGGGAGGAAAAAACTCTTTTTCAGCAAGCATTATAGCAAGCATTATTGATCAAATTATATTTTCTTACTTTTGCCAAGAATTAAAACAAGTAGCTGCATAGATACCTCTAGAAAGTTATATATTATGGAAAAGCATATTTTAAGTCATTTTTTGTTGAAGATATATAAATCCTTGTGTGATTGTAAATGAGTGATATTTCTGATGTTCAAATGCATGTGCCTCTATGTACATGTTATAGTGTACTTTGCAAATAAATATCTTTTTTTTTGCAAAATTTGTTTTTTAAAAATTCTTATTTTACTGATTTGGACAATATGATTTGACGTGATTCAGTTAAGAAATATTTGACAAGTCCTTCTTGTTCAGGGTTGTGTTTGATAAGGCGCAAATCTAAAGCCTTGGACGGTTTTTCACCAAATCGTTCTTAAAGTTACGCACGACTTTAAGTTTGACTGGTATCAATTCTTGTGCTGAATGCGCGCGCTATTATGGATTATTACGCACAAGAAGGGATACCAGTCGAACGTAAAGTCGTGCGTAAAGTCTTTCTTATCTTGGTGAAACACCTCCCAGGTCACATAGGACCCTGGAAGCAACACGATTCAACACGACTCTTTGTTCCGAGTCAGCTAACTGTGAATTAACAAAGAGTCATGTTGTATCGTGTTGCTGACGGGGCCTTTGTGGCAGGGGCCTTAACACAACTTGATATCATTCCCCGCACTCAATTTACGAAGCTCTGCGTTGCTGGGATAGCATTTCAGAGCTGGTCATCAGTCGTGAGTAGAGTTGCATGTAGCTTAATGAAACAAATTAGGCAAGCCGTTTGTACCATACATGTAAAGCAGAGAAACCTACGTTTCGATCAGAAAGTTTTTTGACGATAAACTTTTTTTGTGTGTTGAAAAACTCAATTTGGAGGCTCGGTAAGTTAACCAGCCCAAAAACTTTAGGTCGAAAATCGGAGTTTTCGCCGAGAAAAACAGAGTTTCCTTGATTTTCACGGGAAAAACTAAGTTTATTGCCAAATATTCGCTAAAAAAAGCTTTTTGGTGAGTTTATCGCAATTAAGGTACAAACAGCTGGCCATAAGCAAAGCCCTTGGTTGTGTTTCACCAAGGCGGTGTTGCTCAGAATCAACTGCAAATTTGGAAATTGTAACGCGCATTTTTATTCGCGCACGGTGTGCGCATTTGACAAGACGCGCATGAAACAATGATTTTGATTGGTGTACTCCGATCAACTGCAACTTGCGATCAATTGCAACTTTTGAGCAACACCCTCTAAGGCTGTAAGAACCAGAGTTATCAGTTCTTGTAGTATTATAAATCATTTTCACAAAAATTGATACCAGTCATTCTTCAAGTCTTTCTTATCTTGGTTAAACACTGCTCAGGGAGGTGCTTCACCAAGATAAGGCAGACTTTACGCACAACTTTACGTTCGACTGGTTCCCCTGCTTGTGCGCAATGGTTCACATTATTACGCGCATTCAGCGCAAGAACTGATATCAGTCGAACGTAAAGTCGTGCGTAACTTTAGGAACGACTTGCTGAAACACCTCCCTGGTCATTTCTTCAGAAACGACAGAAAGGTACAGATGACACTTGACAGACAGAAGGGAAAAAGGAGTAGAGAAGAAAAGAGAGAAGGCAGAAGATATGAAACAGCCTAGAGTTTGTGTGTTAGAGAGAGAGAGAGATGATGATGAGAGATGGAGAGAGAGAGAGAGTCGATAATGAAGAGATTTCTGTGAGCATAAGGACAAATAAATATTTGCATTTAGAAAAAAGGCCATTGGGATGATCAGATTGCCATCTGTATTCTTCCTGTTTACTATGTAGATACCAATTCTGGAGTCAGCAAATTAAACCTAATATATAAACCCAATATACACTTGTATAAACCTATATAAACCTATATTATATATATATCTGTATTTTGTTGAAAATTACAGTTTGAATACATCATCTGTTTTTGGTTTGAAAGAGGTTCATCGCGGTGAAGAATAATTGAAGAGAGTTGATCAGTTGTCTCACGATGTGCCAACGTAACGTTCTACGTTTGCACATCTTGAGACAACTGATCAACTCTCTTCAATTATCATCTGTCTTTCTACGTCAGGTAAGCCTTCTGTAAACTTTAGACTTGTAGATATTATCTTTGTGTTGATGCATAACAATTGGAGTCACTCCGTAAAATAGTGGAACTCGATATAAAGAGATCTGATATAAAATATCTGATATAAAGAGGTAGAAAATCTGATCCCAGCTCTTCTTCTTGTAGAGTGCAGTCCACCATCCAGTGTATTGTCGTACTCTGCTATAAAGAGATGACTGCTATAACAAGGTATTTTGTATGGTCCCAAGGACCTCGTTATACCGAGCTTCCACTGTAAATGTTCATCTTGACAAAATACAATATCCCTTACAATATAAATCCGACAATAACAACATTTACACATGGTATGAGAATACTACCACCAATTTATTGTGATATCGCACAAAATGTGAGAAACATGGAAAGATAATGAATTTCTGAAAAATAACACGATGATAATAGCAAAAGAAATAACCATCATTTATGCATAGAACTTAAATTTACTTCTGAAAAAAAAAAGATTATATTAAATTAAAAAAAAGCATGGAAAATATTGCACCAATCTATTTCTTGTACATACACTTTATGACATTACAAATTGTCACAATATACAATGTCTCACAACAGTTGTGTAAAACATTCAAGATATCTACTTCTGGTATGTGCTACTTTGCAAAAGTTTCAGAAAACATGGGCACAATCTTTAAATATCTTAAAGGGGAACCCACCCCTAGATGTATGCTCTCTGTGAATTTAGGAAAATCAAATGAACAAACATTGACAATTGGAGCAAAATCGGACAATCCATTCAATACTCTATGAATCTCCAAAGTCATAGAGATACAACGATCACTGCTGCTGATGGAGATCAGTGCGATCGGTAACAACGACAGAATCTGTGAAGTAATGTCGAACAACTCCTCAATCACTTTGTACATAAAATTAAAAAAAATGGATTAATGTAAAATTTGGAGTAAGCATTCAACATGATTATTTTCAAAATACATGCAGTACTAAAAAATGAATGCAATACTCAACATTTTGTTGAATTTTCCGAAAAAATTAAGAACATTTGAAATCCTATGTACAGAGTGAATGAGGAGTTGTCCGACATGGCGTCATAGATCCCATCAATGTTACAAATGGCACAGATTTCCACTAGCTGTTTGCGCAATTATTATGACAATTACTATTTTTATCACCTTTACTTCTGTTTGGGTTGTGAAAGTTGAAGTTGTATGCACACAAAAGTATGATTCAATTATAGACGTTAATATTCATTTAATTCATACTTCTACTTCCAGTAAAATACTTTATCACTTGGTGTGGTCTCATTCTTCAATCTCATTGGTCAATTTGTGAGTCTAACCAAGTAATATGATACCGTATCACTTGAAAACGTGCGTATTTAAGAGCGCATGTGACAATTGGCCATGTGCATACAAGCGCACACCAGTACCACGTTACATCTTATGAGATAAAATCGTTGCACCCTGCTTGTTCTTACATAATATGGGAAATATCACCCTTCTGATTTCATATTCCATTCGGCCTGCGGCCTCATGAAATATGGAACCAGACGGGTGATATTTCCCGTATTACGTGAACAAGCAGGGTGTAACTAATAGTATTGCCAATACTTTAGTGTACAGATATTTTTGCGATTTCGGATCAGTTGGACACGTTGGCATGTTATTATTTTCACATTTTTGACAGAGTTTCTACCCACAAAAATGTACATCAGACAGAGTGAAAATATTTGCGAGGCCAAGACCGTGAAAATGCGATTATAAAGCCACTTCAAAATTTCAGCTTATACAGTGATTACTTTTGTAAAAAGAAGGCAGTTTGTCTTCATTTAACCATTGCTAATTGCGCATAATGAAGCAATACACATCGTCATGTTTTGTCCTTGAACTAACTTTTGCAATACATGTTAAATATTATCGAATGAATGAAAGCTAAATGTCTGCAAGGATTTCTTCTTTTGCAGCGGTTGAATGACGAGCATTTAGCTAAATTAGACTTTTTTTTCTTCTGAAAAGTGATTTTCTACAAATCAGAAAGCGAAATAAAAATTACACTTATTCATAATCACTTCACATTTCACAAGTTCTTCATCAATTAGACAACATTATTCATCAAACTTTTCCAAAAAGTGTAAGAGTGTTTTCATGAAAAAGTACACCAACAACAGATCTGTCATAGCAACAATCAAACTGACACAATGGCTTGTTGTTAGCACTTGGCAAGAACTGGGCAGTGTTTCACAAAGTTATGAAAGACTCTAAAAAAAGATTTAAAGAATGACTGGACTACATTATTGAGTGCTACACTCATAAGATTCTCGATCATTCAGCACAATAACGGATTCCAATCATTCTTGAAGTCTTTCATAATTCTGTAAATCACCACCCTTGGCAGTGTTTCATAAAGATTAGAAGCACAACATGTAATGTAAAAGTGTCTTCTTTCGCGTTCCATTGGTGCCAACTTTTTCGCGTGTGTTTAAATTCGCGGTTGGACAAATTTGTGAATTCACAGTCGGCAAAATCTGGGATTTTTCACATGAAAATTCAGTTATAATCTAATTATTTTTTGTACTTATTACTAGTGAATACAACCACAGGGGTTGACCTACATTGCGAGATAACCCTATACTGTGTGTGTGTTGGCCATTAATACATGCAATGTGCGAAATCTTTGTGTGTGCATGCTGGCGTTGTAACAAGCGACGAGTTTCGTACATTTCCTTGCAAGGTTAATTTCGCGTTTTTCAAAACATATTCACGCAAGGTTAATTTTGCGGTTCAACATCAAAACGCAAAAAGCGCAAAAATAAAACCACAGCGAAAGAAACCACTTTTACAGTAGCAGTCCCTCCATAGAATAGATACCAGTGGATCTTAAAGTCTTTCCTAACTTTGTGAAACACCGTCCTGGAGGGTGTACCATGATCCTTGTTGCTACATATTGCGACAAGGACTCATTATCTGACAGTTACCTTTAGTTAGCAACTTTCAGAAGATGCTTTTCATCCAATCAGAATAAAGGAATACATTACATAAGTCAATGTAGAAGACAGTAATTAGTTAGGAATGTAAACTATGAATAGATCATTTTAGGATCCTTCATGAACCAAACGTCCTATGAAAAAATGAAGTCACAGAGAGCTTGAGCTTTTGATCTTAGTAGAATATTAATCAAGATGAATGAAGATTAAGATTCTGCTGTGATCAAAAGCTCAAGCTCTTTTTTACTTCATTTTGCTCTACAGTTCTCTTTTATTGGAAAGGGAGTTTCAGCAGCACCCGGGCATCTAAAATGCAACAGCTGTGTATTAAATGGTTGATGGAACATCTAAAATAATTAATTACCGTAGAATAGTTGACACTGACTAAATTGTCGCTGCTACAAGCTTCGTTGATCACCCTTCCGCTCAAAGACATTTCCACATAAGAGGCAGGCCAAAGGACAGAGTGCAAATTGAGTACTGAAACATTTTTGGTGTAGAGAAGATAGTTTATACAGTAATATCCTCAAGTGCACATCGGCAATTTACGAGAGTGTCTATGAAGTCTTTCCAGATCCAATCCGCGAAAAAAGCCGACCACATTTGCCACGACTAAACCATCTTAAAACTGGCTTACCACTGGATGATGTCACTGAAGCATAAACCAGTCGTAAGCATTGCCAGCGGACACCTTGCGATCCGAACGCATGACTGTGTTCCAATTTCAGCTGTGCTGAAGTAAAACATGCGTACACCACGACTCAACCACCTATTCGACTAGCTTGCAACTGGATGATGTCACTGAAGCATAAACCAGTCGTAAGCATTGCCACCGCGCATCTTGCGATCCGAACACGCTACTGCGTTCCGATTTCAGCGGTGGTGAAGTAAAACATGCCTATGCCAAGACGCAACCACCTATACAACTGGATTGTGACTGGATGATGCCACTGAATCGTAAGCATTGCCATTGCACACTTTGCAATCCAAACATGTTCCAATTTCAGCTGCACAGAAGCAAGATATGTGGGATTTTCAATGTGACCCTTGGCACACGTGCACTTTAATTCCTGCCGGTACCCATTCACCTCACCTGGGTTGAGTGCAGCACACTATGGGTAAATTTCTTGCTGAAGGAAATTAACACCCTTCTGAGAGATTCGAACCACCGACCCTCTAGTTAAGAGGCGAAAGTCCGAACCACTACACCACGACGCTCCCACTTTATCCCCACTGTGACGTCAAAATCAATATGCTTGGATTGGATGTGAGCTTACGACTCGTTTGTTAGGCGTTAATTTCCATCAGCAAGAAATTCATCCACATTGTGCTGCACTTAACCCAGGTGAGGTGAATGGGCACCTGGTAGGAATTTATTCCTTGAAAAAAGCTTATGCGCCTAATAGCTGCACTGCTAAAGCCAGGGAAATAATGCTGCAATTGTAGAGCACTTCAGGAATTCTCATGAAGAGTTGATAAGTGCTATATAAAAGCCGTTCATTATTATTATTATAAAGGAATCAACATGTCGAATTCCCCAACTTGCCTTGCACTTCCAACTGTGTGCAACTGGCAATCCCACAAGAATCACGATGTCACAACTCAGCCCACTCAGTCGCAAGTAGGTCATAAGGTGGTCATAAGGAGTTGTTGTATATGCGGTGGGCTTAAACGGATTGGAATTTGGAGAATTGGCTGGTTATCAGTCGCCTTCTGCGTCGTCATCGTCTCCATTTTCTTGAATTTCGGCGTTCTGAGCTCGACCCATGATCTCCTGCATTGAGATGAGGCGGCCATCTTGTCCGACGGCCATGGGGGTGATGACGCCCTCACTGGTGGGAAAGAAAAAGGGTTGGGATTTAATAAGAATTTTATTTCTCCTTTTAACAATTATTTTGTTTTTATAAGAACTTGCATGTTCATCATTATTTACACCATGAGTTATATTGCTATCATCATCACTGTCATCCTAATCATCACTGTAACCATCTCCAATATTATCATCATCATTGCCAGTGAAATTATCTTCATTTTCATCATCATCATCATTATCATCTTTAACATCATCATCATCGTCATCGTCACCGTCACCGCCACCACCACCGTCACCGCCACCCCCACTGCCAATGCCACCGCCACCGCCACCACCCCCAACTCACTTGGCCATCTTGGTGATCATTGCTGCAAGCTGTCTGGCATGAAACTCCTTCTGTTCCTCCGACATTCCTTCCATCGGATCAGGCTTATCTTCCTCCACACGCCCAATGATCCTTCTCCTCCTCCTAATGATTATTATTATCATCATCATCATCATCATCATCATCATCATCATCATCATCATCACCACCATCACCACTACCACTAGCACCATCATCATCATCATAATCATCATCATCATCATCATCACCATTACCATCATCATCATCATAATCATCATCATCATCATCATCACCATTACCA
>BQKZ01003263.1:0-24145 GCA_036244855.1 Temnopleurus reevesii
TAAGACCATTTCCGAGATTCATTGTGGGCGTGGTGCTAAATTATCGGTTAGTCTCATTTCAGCCACCAAAACTTTTTTTTTGAGCCGATGAAGTGCCCCTGAAAAGTAAATTTTTCAAAAGAACGCGATATTTCGATCGCGCCCTGTAATTTAACAAAAAATCTATCGATAGGTTCTATTTTAATCAATGTCTGATTGGGTGCCATTTTGCACGTAAGCCTATGGGAGATTATTTACTCGTGTGTACTCTTATGTTTAAAAAGTTAACCCTGCAGTCATAAATGTTAGTGCATATACCCATTCTTGTTGTGTACCATGAATGAAATGAAAATCCATTTGTAAATTCGATAAAAACTTAGAATACTACCAATGTTCATGTTGATGATTGCAGCCATTTTGAAAATGGCCGCCATTTTGGTTACAGGCCGATGCAGAGATGCCCTCACTTCTAAAATTCATCAAATAGACATAATCAACACGTGTGCCAAATTTCATGCTTGTTTCACAAATCCCACAATCATTTCACATATCTCTCTAGCTATGAACAAAATATGCAGGGAGTAAGATAACAGTACGAGGTGATATTCTTTTCATTAGCCTAGTTTGAAAGTGTTAAACTCAATGGTGATTTTAAGTATTATGTACTTCCAATTTGCTTATTCACATGTTTAGGTAAATGTTTGTGTAAATGAAGCAAAGAAGTGGTGTTTCTTCTGATATTTTTTTCTGACAATGCAGCCTCATATTTCTTTATTATAATGGATATTGCTCCATTTCCATTTCATGAAATTTGAAGTGAAAGAAATTTGCTTGTTTTAAATGGGTTATGTTTGTAATATTCAATGGACTTTTGTCTTTCAGGTAATCACATGTAATCATATTCATTTTTTGTGTGTATTGTCCAATAGTGCCGGTAGTCTGATCATACATGCAGATCTTGCGTTTATTTCCATCACACCATCATCTGCTTTGGAAGTGCTTGACTCTGCAATTGATAGTAACCAACTTTTCATAGATATGCAGGTTTTTAGCGTCCAAAGAGGTATGTTGTATTTTTCCGGTGAAAGCTTACAAATATCACATGGTTCCCCTTCACTTATGTATATTCATGTATTCATAATATTCACATTGAAAAAATGATTCAGCCTAATTTTGATACAATATTTTAAATCTTAGAACTTCGTGGGTTGAATGACTTAAATAAATGGCTGTGATTATTCCCTGTATAGACTAGAATTTAATAGGCCTTCTCGTAACCTTTAAACACTTCTTTGGTCCATATAGTATTTTATGTGTCTGAAAAATGAAAAAGCAAATGAATGTAGTTTTACACAGTCTTTAAGCACTATTTTGACAACATATTTTTTACCCAAACAAGTTACCTTTTGTATTTTAATATATATCAAATTGACTTTTTATCTATATTCTACTTCAAAAATTTTTGCTTTAGCTTTAGACTGTTAAGTATATATAATATAAGTGCATTATGATATACTAGCACTCTCAGACAATAGATTAAAGGGCATCTAATATTAAATTTTATCTGTGAAGATGTTCGATGCGGATACCGCCCGGCGAGTCCATCAACAAATCATCGGATAATTGGTGGTTCACTGACTCAGTATGGCGACTGGCCTTGGATGGTATCACTCCGAGATAGAAACAATATCCATCGATGTGCAGCTGTGGTAATCAACAGGACTGCTGCTGTAACTGCAGCCCACTGTGCGTAAGTAGTAATTCTAAGAGGATGTTATCCAAAAGTTGCAATTGATCGCAAGTTGCAGTTGATTGGAACGTGCCGATCAAAATCATTGTTTCAAGAATGTCTTGTTAAATGATCATACCATGCACGAATTAGAATGCGTGTTACAATTTGCAAAGTTGCAGTTAATTTGCAGTTGATTTTGAACAACACCCCCTAAGACCTAAAGTTTCTGCGTTTTTATACTATTCAATGCACAGATTTAAAGTACACTTAACCGTTTTTATATTGTGCTAGAAATAAGACATCATTTTGAAGGGAGAGTTTCTATGCTTATTGGTATGATTAAATTAGTGGAATCATTGCTATCGCATACCTGTGACTATTTCATTGAATTTCAGTTGTTTCAAATTCTATGGTGGGCCTACACCCGCAATCTTAAAAAATGGAAGCCGTTCTTTGGCAAATAAAATATGTTATGTTAGAAAAAATGTGTGATAGTCTGGTCCAATATTTTAGTAAAACTTATAATACACAATTCAGTTTTCACACCATCTGTTTGTACTTAAGAGATTTGCTTTTAGTGGGCTTGCCTGGCATAACATAATTTCCTTTATTCAGCAAGCCTTCCATGTATTGTATTCTATTGTTTGAATACAGTTGAAAACGTAGTGTATTGCCAAAGACATTATATAAACACGAATCTATGACTTTAAAAGGCCAACCTGTACTACAGATTCTTATTTTTGTTCTTGTTTTCATCCGATTGTATAACGCTATAGAAAGTCACATACAATGGTTGAAATAGCCAACCAATAATACAGACTCCTTTCTTTCATTTGCTTTGCAATAAAGAAGCTTCATGTTGTACACCATGTCATACGTCATTTCTCCATGTTGTACGTCATGTAAAGAAAAAAGAGTTTCAATGCACAAAAATTACTTTTTAAAGACTATTTGGTCAGTGTTAAAGAATAAAACATATGTCCACTTACGTATCACATTTTTTCTCAAATCTTGAATTATTTTATTACCGATTAAGAAAGCTTTGATTTGGGAACAAAAATACTTTCTCGTACCAAAAAGAAGATGGCAACCCCCAGCTAATGTTAGCAGACCATAACTTGGCTCAGATAATGGTGATTTAACTCTAAATCTTATACTTTTATATTAAATCGCATATTTGAATCATGAGATACATATTATACCTTTTGAAATAAACCAATTTATTATTTAAGTGTAATTCCCCTTTAAAAACAAATTTCTTCTCACTCATTTTAGGGGGAAATTTGATACTGCAGTCTTGGGCGACCTGCAATTATCCACGACAACAGTAAACCATGTAGATGTTGAAGCAGAGGCCATTATCCACCCTGACTATGATAGCGAGACGATTGAAAATGACATTGCCTTCATTATCTTTGACCCGCCACTTACATTTTATGATGATTACGTAAGACCGATATGTTTGTCTGAAGTCCAGGATCTTACAAACTACACCAAATGCCACATTACTGGATGGGGGTATACAGAAAAAGGTGGGTCAGCAGGTTTTTGGTTTTCATACTTCTACCCGTACTGCTACCTGTAATTCCAATTGTACTCCCATCTGTACTTCCACCCATACTTCCACCCATATATCCACCCATGCATTCACCCGCACTTCCACCCGTATTTCCACCTGTACATCCGATCGTACTTCTACCCGTACTTCCACCTGTAATGAAACCCATACTCCTACCCATACTCCCTCCCGTACATCCACCTATACTTCCATCTATACTAACGCCTGTACTCCCACTCGTACTTCCACTCATACTCCCACCTGTAGTTCCATCCATACTTCCCTCGTACTTCCACCTGTACTTCTACCCGTACTTCCACCCGTATTTCCACCCATACTTCCACCTGTACTTCTACCCGTACTTCCACCCGTATTTCCACCCATACTTCCACCTGTACTTCTACCCGTACTTCCACCCATATTTCCACCCATACTCCCACCTGTACTTCTACCCGTACTTCCACCCGTATTCCCACCCATACTTTCACCTGCACTTTCACCCGTACTCGTAACCGCACTCCCACCCACACTTCCACCGTACTTTCACCCGTACTTCCACCCATATACTCCACCCGTACTCCCACCCATACTCCCACCCATATTTCCACCCATATATTTCCACCCGTACTCCCACCTGTATTTCCACCCTCACACCCACTTGTACTTCTACCCGTACTCCCACCCAAACTTCCACCGGTACTCCCACACATACTCCCACCCATACTCCCACCCGTATTTCCACCCATACTCCCACCCGTATTTCCACCCATACTCCCACCCGTATTTCCACCGGTACTCCCACACATACTCCCACCCGTACTCCCACACATACTCCCATCCATACTCCCACCCATATTTCCACCCATACTCCCACCCGCACTTCCACCAGTACTCCCACAAATACTCCCACCCGTACTCCCACACATACTCCCACCCGTATTTCCACCCATACTCGCACCCGTATTTCCACCCATACTCCCACCCATACTCCCACCCATACTCCCGCCCATACTCCCACCCGTATTTCCACCCATACTCTCACCTGTATTTCCACCCATACTCCCACCTGGACTTCTACCCGTACACCCACACGAACATCCACCCGCACTTCCACCTGTACTTTTACCCGTAATTCCACCCGTACTTCCACCTGGACTTCTACCCGTACTCCCACCCATACTTCCACTCATACTCCCACCCGTACTTCCACCCGTACTCCCACCCACATTCCCACCCACACTCCCACCCGTACTTCCACCGGTACTCCCACACATACTCCCACCCGTACTCCCACACATACTCCCAACCGTACTCCCACCCGTAATCCCACACATACTCCCACCCGTACTCCCACCCATACTCCCACCCATACTCCCACCTGTACTTCCACCCGTACTCCCACCCACATTCCCACCCACACTCCCACCCGTACTTCCACCGGTACTCCCACACATACTTCCACCGGTACTCCCACCCGTACTCCCACCCGTACTCCCACACGTACTCCTACCCGTACTCCCACCCGTACTCCCACCCATACTCCCACCCATACTCCCACCCATATTTCCACCCATACTCCCACCCGTATTTCCACCGGTACTCCCACCCGTACTCCCACCCATACTCCCACCCATACTCCCACCCGTATTTCCACCCATACTCCCACCTGTATTTCCACCGGTACTCCCACCCGTACTCCCACCCATACTCCCACCCATACTCCCACCCGTATTTCCACCCATACTCCCACCTGCACTTCTACCCGTACTCCCACACGACCATCCACCCGCACTTCCACCTGTTCTTCTACCCGTAATTCCACCTGTACTTCCACCCATGATACCACCACTATTTCTACCCTGCAGCCTATTAGCTCAGCTTCTTAGCAGGTAACCACATTTATTTTTCCACTCATTAATCATTGACTTTGTGTCCACCCTTTTTTTAATCTCTCTCTCTCTCTCTTAAAATATATTACATATGATGATATTGATGTGCTTGGAATTGTAATGGAATAAAGATTTATTCATATAGTATAGCAAAGAAACTCCCATTTTTGTGGCTCAATGTCACATATGTGTTTTTATTCAACTTCTGCCCAATGAGTGCAGAAATATGCTGGACAGAGGCTTTACTTATGCTAGCATGTGCTAACATCGAGCATAAGCAGGATATCTTCATTTTAAAATTTTTTTGAAAAATGAATTTCTTAGCCTTAATCTAGGAGCTGCTTTAACGATTGAAGGATAGATCAGGCTTGTGTTTCATGTAATGCACAAGGGAAAAATTGTCTTTTCTGAAATTGAATGTCGGGAAACCAACAGATTATTAGGGTCCCAGTAAGATCCATGAAACTTGCATTTTTTATATTGCTCTTGAGTATAGGGATGAATCAAATTGACTTACTGGTGATGCAGTATCATCATGGAAATCAGCTAATTATTTCATGAATAAATCTTCCTACCAGGTACCCATTCACCTTACCTGGATTGAGTGCAGCACAATTCATGTCAATGAATTTCTCGCTGAAGGAGACTAAAGCCATAAGTGGGATGCGGACCCATGACCCTCTGGTTGAAACGCTAGAAGTGAAATCACCACACCACAGTGTAACTGATATCCTAGTTAAAATCAGCTTACCATTTAATTCGATCAAATCAAATCAAACTCTGTTTGGAATAGCCCAGTTATAGTTTGGTTGAACTGCACAATTTGCCTATTCACGCGGCACAGGATTCAAATCTAGGGCCTAACTTAGACACCATTTATGTCATGAAATTGTACTTGACATTGCCCTACTGATTTTTACTCATTTTTCCAACGCTAGACGGACATGTGTTGAACCCTCTGCAGGAGGCTGAGGTTCAAATCAAGGGCCTAACTTGGACACCATTTATGTCATTAAATTGGACTTCTCCTATCAGAGAATTAATTTTTACTAATTTTCCACACTAGGCGGACATGTGTCGGATACTCTGCAATAGGCTTTGGTTTAAATCTATGGCCTCCCTTGGACACCATTGACATTGCCCTATTCGTTTTTACTCATTTTTCCACACTTGGTGGATATGTGTCAGATATTCTGCAGGAGGCTGTGGTTTAAATCTAGGGCCTAACTTGGACAACATTTATGTCATGAAATTGGATTTCTCCTTTTAGAGATTGCCCTGTTCATTTTTATTCATTTTTCCACACTTGGTGGACATGTGTCAGACATTCTGCAGGAGGCTGTTGTTCAAATCTAGGGCCTAACTTGGACACCATTTATGACATGAAATTGAACTTGACATTGCCCCAATCACTTTTACTCATTTTTCCTACACTAGGTGGACATGTGTCAGACACTCTGCAGGAGGCTGAGGTTCAACTTTTCAGCCAAGATGAGTGCCAAAAGTTTTACCATGATCATAATATTACTACTGGGATGCTCTGTGCTGGAGTTACATCTGGTGAAAAGGACACGTGTCAGGTATGCTTTTAATGCCATACATGCAGAACAAAAATGTTGTTGTCATCATCATCTCGGGCTGCAATGCCTTCAAAAGGAATTGGCATCTATAGATAGGATTTGCAGGATTGTACTTGAGTGGGGAGGAAATTTAGTCATATACAATGTATTACACTAATAATGTTTGACAAAGGTTTTCACTTGCTGTTGTTAAGCTGTTGTAAGAATCACAATATTTGGCAATAAGTGCGGATGCCTAATCTTTCTTAGGATATACATCAGTTTGCCCAAGCATCTTGGCTGTGAGTTTTCCTAGGTCACAATATTTTAACAATGTTAAGTATTGATGAAATCTGTGATATTGCTCTTTTTTCAAAAATTTACAGGGTGATACTGGAGGTCCTCTTCAATGTGAAGATAGCATGGGGCGGATGTTTCTAGTTGGAATCACAAGTTTTGGCTACGGGTGCGGAAGACCAAACTTTCCAGGGGTCTACACCAGGGTGTCGGAGTATCTCGAATTTATTGGAGGACCAGTAGAAAAAGGTCAGAAAGCTTTATGTTTAATCCTTTAAATGTGACGGGCTTCAACAGAAGACTAGCAAGGTGTTCAAATTATGATGACTGGCTTAAAGCCCAGAATAAGGGTGGCGCAAATGACGTTGACTTTTTATGCCTCCGCCACCTTAAGGCCCGCGCACACCAAACACGGCACGGCATCACGGCACGGTATTTACGCAATATCTCCCCTGTGATTGGCCAATTGTTAAACATTCTTTGCGCGGAGGAGCGCGCTGACCAATAACAAGCAGGATAGCGCGTAAGTACCGTGCCGTTATGCCGTGCCGTGTTTGGTGTGCTGGAGCCTTTAAGGTGGTGCCGGAGGCATTATGTTTTCGGGTTGTCCGTGCGTGCGTCCGTCCGTCCGTCCGGACCTTGTTACCGCGATAAGTTCAGAACCGCTTGACGGATTTTGACCAAACTTGGCTCAAGTGTTTTAAGCATGACATGATGAATTGTTTGAATTTGGGGTTCAGGGATCAAATGTCATAGGCCACAGGGGAAAATGGAATGATGAGATATTGGGTTCAGGGAGTCAAAGGTCAGAAGGACCANTTACCGCAATAAGTTCAGAACTGCCGTACAGATTTTGACCAAACTTGGCTCAAGTATGTATAAGCATGTGAGGATGAACTCATTAGCTTTTGGGTTCAGTGGGTCAAAGGTCAAAGGTCACAGGGCCAAAAAACCTGTAAAAAATCACCCAAAATAGCTTGTTACCGCAATAAGTTCAGAACCAATGTACAGATTTTGACCAAACTTGGCTCATGCATGTATAAACATGTGAGGATGAACTGATTAGATTTCGGGTTCAATGGGTCAAAGGTCAAAGGTCACAGAGCCAAAAAACTTGTTAAAAATCACCCAAAATAGCTTGTTACCGCAATAAGTTCAAACTGCGCTGTACAGATTTTGGCCAAACTTGGCTCAAGTATGTATAAGCATGTGAGGATGAATTGATTAGATTTTGGGTTCAGTGGGTCAAATGTCAAAGGTTACTGGGCAGAAAAACCTGACAGGGTCAAAGGTCACAGTGCCCAAAATTTGAAAAATGGTTTTGATTTCTGATGGCATGGAACAAACAAGCCGTACATATCTTTCTGATTGCGTGATGGCAGAGGCATAAATTTCGACCGCGCGCGGTCGAGGATTCATCTAGTTGCTTTATTTAAAGGCGCAGTTTTATTCAAACAATTTCATGAAGAATCTTTATATTCGATGAAAAAGAGGGTATAACATTTTCTAGAGAGATTAGATAAAAAGTCATGTGATAACACATGCAGATGTAATGAACCTTCAAATTAGATCATGACACTACCAAAATATAAAATACCATTGATGTGCTCTTGTCAAAGGGAGGAGGCCGGAAAGTATTGGCCTACACCCAAAAGGTTAAAGGGTACAATGTCTAAGGCCCCCAGAACTAATCTGCTAGTTGATACTATATATATGTTAGTCACCCCCATAAATATCCCATGATATCAAAAAGATGCTATATATTCCAAATATTGCATTCTTTACATTGATCGATTCCTATGAGTATTGAAAAGAGGACTGTTATCAAACCATTGTCGGATTTTTCAAATGCAACTGATGTTTAAAGCATTTTAAACTGATTCTTTTGATTGGGCTCTAGATGCATGAGTTGGTAAATAATAGCAAAAGTGAAATACCTCAAGACTGACACATGTGTATGTCATATCACCTTATAATAATTATATATAATAATAATTGTACATTCATATTGCGCAATTTCTATAGGAATATACTCAACTGCGCATAACAAGCAATCATAATAACATTAAACAATAGTAGTATAGTACATGTAAAATAACAACTTAAATCTACTCAAAGGTATCCCTAAATAGATGGGTTTTAAGGGCTGTTTGAATGAAGCGATTGATCGGGCAGAGCGAATTTCAAGTGGGAGGTCGTTCCAGAGTTTTTGGCGCGGCACTGACAAAGGCACGATCACCTAAAGTGGTTTTGGTTTTATGGGAGGGGAGTGTGAGGAGCATGGAGTCATGGCTGCTACGAAGCCTGTAGGATTGATTTTGTGATTTTATGGTAAGTAGGTCGCTGATATAAGTGGGGGCAAAACCATGAAGTGCCTTGTATGTAATTAGAAGTATTTTGAATTTAATTCTTTGTCTTACAGGGAGCCAGTGCAGATCAAGGAGAAGCGGGGTTACATGGGAAAACTTAGGGGAGTTGCAGATGAGTCTAGCACAAGCATTTTGAACGCGTTGCAATATAGCAATTTGAGATTCCGGTAGACCAAATAAAAGTGAATTGCAGTAGTCTAGTTTGCTTGTTACAAAAGCATGGACCAGTGTGATGATGCATGAGTGAGTGAGGTATTTACGGATATGTCGGAGGTTGTAGAGGTGAAAGAAAGCTGCCTTGCATGTTTTAGAAATGTGGGTTTCCATGTTTAACTGAGAGTCGAACCAGACACCAAGGTTTTTTGCAGTAGTGGATGGTTTCACTTCAGTGTTTCCAACAATAATGCTGCTTATCTCTAGTTTAGACACTTGCTTAGGCGTGCCAATTATCAAAAACTCGGTTTTGCTGTCATTAAGCTTCAACTTGCTGCTTAACATCCATCTACGAAAATCCCTAAGACAGTGTTCAAGTGCTGATACATAAGAGTGTTCTTGTTCATTTACTGGACTAAATAACATGTATAATTGTGTATCATCTGCATAGCAGTGACAGGATAATTTTTGCGAGTAAGCACTAATGATTGAGAAAAGTCGACTAGAGTAAAGAGAGAAAAGGAGAGGACCGAGCCGAGAACCTTGCGGAATGCCCCATTTGACATTAAATTCATTTGAGCTGGTGTCATTTACAGAAATATGTTGCTTCCTATTACACAACCATGATTGAACCCATGACAAAACAAAATCAGTGATCCCGAAATCAGACTGCAATATACTCGCTAGAATAGTGTGATCAACAGTGTCGAAAGCAGCACTGAGATCTAAGAGTACAAGAAAAGTTACTTTCTGTTGGTTCATTGCCATAAGTATATCATTCTTAACTCTTAACAGAGCAGTTTCAGTACTGTGATGTTTCCTATAAGCAGATTGCATTACAGGATAGAGATCCCAACAATGAAGGTGCTCCTGAATTTGAGCAGTTGCTGCCCCTTCGACTAGCTTAGACACATACTGAAGATTACTAATCGGCCTAAAATTGCTGAAGTTCATTTCTGAACTAGGTTTCTTTGGCACTGGTCTAACTGCGGCAAGTTTCCAACCAGAGTAAAACATGCCATACTGTAGAGATAGATTGATGATTTTGGTAAGCCCTGGAAGTAAGGTATCCAAACATTAGACAACCAATTTTGTTGGCATTGGATCAAGTGCACATGATTTCTTACTCAGGCTCATTACTAGTTTACGGACGTCGCTCTGTGACATAGGCTTAGAATTTGCTAGTATGTGTGAACAAGTGGAAGGGGAGCATTGAGAGGTATTGACAACACTAATGTCTTCTTCCTGTAGGATTGATTCAATATCACAATGAATTTTGGCTACCTTTTGTTCAAAAAAGTTGCCTATACCATTAACAAATTGTTGTTTGTCAACATAAGGAGGTATAACAAGATGAATTTTTTTGTCATATTCAACAGGGTCTTTGTGACATCAAACAGCTTCTTTTGATTTGAGCTATTATCTTTTATACAATCTGTGTAATACTGTGTGCGTGTCTTATTCATTACATAGAGAGTCTTGTTACGAGCAGTCTTAAATGCTTCTAAGTCAGAGGCAGAATGAGATTTCCTCCATTTCCGTTCTGCCCTTCTCCTCTTTTTCTTTTCCAGTCTAATACCATCAGTAAACCATGGAACTCTAGGGCAATTGCTTGCCAGTTTTGAGCATAGAGGTGCATGTTTATCAAATATACACTTTAGAGTGTTATGGTACAACAGAGCTAATTCATCAAGAGAATCAGGTGGATTTAAGCAAAGCTCGCTCGAAGACAGATCAGAAATAAGTTCATCTTCCTTGACATTTGAAAGCTTACGAAAGGAAACTCTATTCCCAGAATGAGAGGGTTTACCAACTTTCAACATACATAATACTGACATGAGATCAGATACCATGGAGCCTGACCAAGGCTGTCCCGAAACAATATCAGACTGGCGGGTTATGATAAGATCTAAGGTATGACCCTGCACATGTGTGGCCACATGAACATGTTGAACACAACCAAGAGATTCTACACGAGTCTACACGATTCTTCACGTATTATGGGTTTAATGCCTGTCATGCTGTTGATATCCTCTCGGAAGAAAATTCAATTTTCTGCGCTATTCTGCCCACTCGTGTAGCGTGGTTGATATTTGGATTCTGGTCGGAGTCAACAAGTTGTGCGAACCAAGTAATAGGTTAGCAATATTGACTGGTTTCAGGGTGATGCAAAATGTATTGCTCGAATTGCAGATGAGGGCAAAATATGTCAGACCTGAACAAATTTGATATTGCTATTTTTTTTTTAACTAAATTAGAAACATTCTAAAATATCATAGATATCAGTTGCATTTGAATTCATCCCAGCCAAAATGGCTTCATAACGTTTAAAGTGGAAGACACTGGGTGATCATTAATCAAGGCTTATTATATATGATTCTGGTCCTGGAGATGTATATAACACTTTGGGGTGCATTTCCGTTCATAAAAATGTCATTGAAATCATAAATATGCAATTTTCCGATTTACCCCCCACGAAGTCCTTTGCATGGGCTCGTTTCCGTGAGCGAGTGCGCTATTATGTTGTGTAGTCATGAGTTAGCTTTGATCAGCTGTTATACGTTCGTACACAAATATAACCGGTACCATTATGTCTTTTAAACTGAGAATTTAGATATATTTCAAACAAATTTGTCAACGAAAAAGTATGTATTTGCTGAATCGTTTATTGATATATACCATGAAAGCAATCAAATCTTCTTTGAAGTTCTCTATTAGTTTAAAGCCTTGAAAAAGTTTAACATTTTTTGGCGGATTGCACTGCTGGGTTCACTGGTATCACCCGCACTAAAGTTAGCCTATATATTATGTTATGTGGGCGGCATTGTACGTTTACTTGTTCACAATCTGGCCAACAATTTAGCTTACGTTTGAGAGATTTCTGCACTGTTTGATTGTTTTTATTTGTTTGTCTGAAATCTGTGGAATAATCAATCACTGAAGAGTTAGCTGACCGTGATAGAGAGTGGATCATGACTGAGCTTTCGAGCGCTAACATTGATTCTGCTACTGGATCTGATTGCGGTGTCGATGGTCAGGATGGTGATGGAAAGCAAAAGATTAGCGATGGGCCATGTCGGGCGAAGAATTGGATAGGACTCCGTTGTGTGGCTCTGGTTGCAAATCGACGCCTTCCTCTCCTTCTACATGTACATCCACATTTACACCTAATTCACCGCCATCATTGTCACTGCTCATCTAACTATAGAGCCGAAACTACTGTCATCTTCTTTCCCTTCTTCATCACTTACAATTTCAAAGTCCAAATCTAGAGAAATGTCCTATATAATTGTGTAAACAAAAATCTGGAATCAAATCTCGGGCGCGTTTCTATTTGCAGTCGTATCACAAAGCTAATTGATGACGTAGTTGCGCAGTAGCGTAAATTTACAAACGTTCTGTGCATGTCATCCATGGTATGATTATTAAATGACTAATTAGTGGTTTATTGCGTTCAAATTTCTTCCTATAGTGAAAAAATGGTATAAAATAATCAATTAGGCCCCAAAGTCCACAATGATACCCAATTTTAGGGTATTTGATATCAAGTTTGTGCTACTTTAAATACAGCCTTAAATGAAGTTAAAACATCCTTCCAAAATTTGTATCGTCATCCATATTGCAATGCGTAAAACAATTGTTACGTCATCAACTTACGTCTTCAACAAAATCATGTTTTTAGTATATTTATCAACGAGTACGTGCATCTAGGGGCACAGTTATGGATGAACGTAATTTTACATACATTTTGTTCTTAAAGACTTTTGCGAGGTGGCAATAACAAGAAAAATGTTGACTGTACAATTCTGTTTGGAGTTGGGTCATAGGCTCTATCTTAAAGTTACCTTGGTCAAATGTCTGATGCGGTAAATAATATTAGACAGTACTTTAAAATAATTTGCTAGATGGTAGGATTCATAAATCCAATCCACATTAACATTCCCTGACATCAAAATGGTATTGTCTGTTATTGAATATTCCAAACTGATATATTCTCATGATAAATCAAAAGATGACTAGTATGAAGACTATTTCACTTGGTGAAACAGTTGTAAATACACTACGAGCACATATTCTTGGACGGAAGTACAGTGCCTATGTTGAATGCGAAAAACCGTCCAGCTGTTTCTAACTGCCCAACTGGTAATCCACATAATGTCAGATACAGTTTTTATCCCTCTGCCACTGGTAGGCGGTGCCAGAAACATTATGCTTTTGGTTTGTCCGTCTGTACGTCTATCTTAAAGGGGACTTCACCCAGACATTGATGTGTTGTCAGTGGATGCAGAAAAATACAATGATCAAACTGAAAATTTGAGCAAAATCCGACAATCCATTAAAAAGTTATGAATTTTCAAGGTTTTCATTCGCACCCCTCATGGGCTCCCTAAATTGGCGATGTACTGGCACAACATAGCTGCTAACATGGAGAACTCTCCATTCACTTTGTACACAGAATTTCACATTTTGTTCCTTTTAAAGATAAGTACACAAGAAATCAACAAGATTCATCCCAAAATGCATGCAGAATAAAAATGTTCATATCATACTTGAAGAGAAAAGTATAATTTTTTTTCAACTTTTGGAGAAAAAGAAGAAAATATGAAATTCTGTGTACAAAGAGAATGGAGAGTAAGTGTTCTCCATGTTGTCAGCCATTTTTGTGCCTGTAGGTCGCCAATTTGAGGAGCCCATGAGGGGTACAAATCTAAATTTTGAAAATTCATAACTTTTTAATTGTTTGTCGGATTATGCTCAAATTTTCACAGTGTGATCATTGTATTTTTCTCTATCCACTGAGAGCACATCAATGTCCGTGTGAAGTTCCCCTTCAATCTCGTTACCAGAATAACTTCAGAACCGTTGAACAGATTGGGACCAAACTTGGCTCAAGTGTTTTAAGCATGACATGATGAATTGTTTGAATTTGGGGTTCAGGGATCAAATGTCATAGGCCACAGGGGAAAATGGAATGATGAGATATTGGGTTCAGGGAGTCAAAGGTCAGAAGGACCAAAATTTAGTTAAAAAATCATCCGAAATGTTGATCATATCTGATTGCATGGTATAGGCAGTACAACCTTCCTGAGCACTGTATAATATGGCAGAGGCTTTCCCATGAACCGTGTAAGTTTAATGTTATGCACAGAAGATCACCGCACACTACACGACTTTTAGTCATACGACCTTAAGACCTTGCAACCAGACCTTACGACCTGACATCGCACTCTACGCGATCCAAGTTGTGCAGACCACGGTGACGATACCAATATCTTAAAATTGATGATTGATAGCTTAAAAGCTACGTGCTCGTTTCCCAGCGCAACACACAGCGCGATCAGTTAAAATTTCAACATTCAAAATTAAGATTTTTCTCTCCGAATTCGTCATATTTGACAGTGACATCATAGATTAAAAAATTATTTTAGTGTTTTCAACTAAAATTAAATATTTATTATCAAATAACAAAATCATTTGCATGCTAAAAAGCAATTTATGAGTGATGCTGTTGTGTATACAATGGGAGGCTGTGTCTGTGTGATGGGGCTGCTGAGCTGGGAGATATCCCGTGAGCCTTGACAAGATTCAACATGCTAAAACCTCGAAACCTAGGTCATAAGGTCGGAACATCAGACCGGCAGCCGGTTCAATGATGACGTCAAACCCCTGGTCTTAAGATCTTAAGACTAAATGTCATGTAGTGTGCGGTTGCCCTTAGAGGCGTTGTATAACATATGGTTTTCGTTTAGAAAACTTCTCAACTGCCACATTCTAAACGCTACCTAAATGGTTAACTAAATATTAGGCTTCGAAATCAAACATCTAGTCTTTCAAAAAAGCCAAAATTTAATATATGACCGACATAGGCACACGTTAAATAAAGTGACTGTGGTAGACTTTATTCAATTTTCATAGATATTGTAATAGTGCTTGCAAAACGTCCTTCCTTTTTTTTTATCAATCTGAATGTAATAACATAGGTCACATATCTTAATTTGAGAATTTTTCAGAAAAACAAGAAAAAACTGTTTTGTTTCCTCAGAGCTTTCATGAAAACTCATATGGCTCTTGTTAGTATAATGAACCAAATGGTATATATCTTTTTTTCAGGTCCTGTTGACGTGATCTCGGGGCCTACAGCTGAAATCCAGAGCTTCGACAAAACCAATGAAGAGGAAATTTGGATATTTGACGTCTCTGAGAGTAGTCCTCAATCTGGAAGTATTAATGCATCAGATATCGTCAATATTGACATCGCCATGCATGATATTGACATTCAACGGGGGTCTGATCTGCTGTATATTGGTTATGGGGATGACCCAACTAATGTTTCGTCCATTTTCGCAAGTTCTGATATCGGCATTGACCCCTTTTATCGTGTTCCTGGCCCGGCAGTGTGGTTGAAATATATCACAGATGGTTACAGCACCCTGAATGATGGATTCAAAGCTACGTTGCAAGCCTCGACAAGTGGTAAGTTGCATATTTCCTCTCACTCCTTGAGTCAACCATACTTTGTTCCAAATTCATTAATGTCCGCCTTTAAGTTTAAGAAATTGGCTAGCTTTGGAACCGTTAATTCTTTTTTATGCCTCCGCCACCGGCATTATGTTTTCGGGTTGTCCGTCCGTGTGTCCATCCGGATCTTGTTATTGCGATAAGTTCAGAATCGCTTGACGGATTTTGACCAAACTTGGCTCAAGTATGTATAAGCATGTGAGGATGAACTGATTAGATTTTGGGTTCAATGGGTCAAAGGTCAAAGGTCTTAAGGCCCCAAAACTTGTAAAAATCACCCAAAATAGCTTGTTACCGCAATAAGTTCAGAACTGCTTGACAGATTTTGACCAAACTTCACTCAAGTATGTATAAGCATGTGAGGATGAACTGATTAGATTTTGGGTTCAATAGGTCAAAGGTCAAAGGTCACCGGGCCAAAAAACTTGTAAAAAATCACCCAAAATAGCTTGTTACTGCAATAAATTCAGAACTGCTGTGCAAATTTTTACCAAACTTGGCTCAAGTATGTATAAACATGTGAGGATGAACTGATTAGATTTTAGGTTCAATGGGTCAAAGGTCAGGTCACGGGCCAACAACTTTGTTAAAAATCACCCAAAATAGCTTGTTACCGAAAGAAGTTCAGAACTGCTGTACAGATTTTGTCCAAACTTGGCTCAAGTATGTATAAGCCTGTGAGGATGAACTGATTAGATTTTGGGTTCAGTAGGTCAAAGGTCACCGGGCAGAAAAACCCGATAAAGCTCATTCTAACAGAACTTCTAACTTCTAACAGAAACATTTAACCAATTTCTTTCAAACTTACAGTGTGTAGCTCAATTATGTATAAGCAAGTGAGGAAGAACTGACGAGGATTTGGGTTCACAGGGTCAAAGGTTGCAGTGCCCAAATTATAAAATGTTTTTGATTTCTGATGGCATAGAACAAACAAGCCATACATATCTTTCTAAATTGCGTGATGGCGGAGGCATAAATTTCGACTGTGTGCGGTCGAGGATTCATCTATTTAAAATTCGAATGCAATTGGAATCAATTGTAACTTTGAAAATGGGTGGTAATAACTTTCTTGTTATTGTTATTTTTGTGTATTATAAGTAGAGGTAGTAGTATAGATTGTGAAAGTATGATTATAATATATATAATGATCATCTTTCCCTGTTCTGTTTCAAATATTAGACCCTGGAGTCTTTAAGCACAGTGGTGCAAGTGGAATTGATTGTAACTTTGAAGATGGGTTTTGTGGATGGGAGCAGCTCAGATCACATTCTGGACCTTTAAGTGATGACTTCGATTGGACTCTACGCAGGGGTGAGAACCCGGCATATTATACTGGACCGTCCATTGATCATACTTATCAAAGTATCTGTAAGTTGAAAAAAAGGCTTTGTATTCCTGTAACCCAAAGAGTGACAAAGTTTAGGGGAGTTTAAAATCAATGTGCAGTAGATACTTAAACTGGCAACATAAAATTCATACTCCTGTGCTGGATTGTAATATGGTATGAAAAAAATATTTAAAATGTCCTCCAGACTTGTATTAAAGTGCTATATGAGCAATTTCATTGCCTTAATTTTTCTTTAAACATGTAGTTTCTTATTATTCCTTTGTGCAAATGTTTTTGATATACCCTAAGTGTCCATTTATACTAGATTAACATATAGTGTTATCATTATTATCATTAGTATTAATATTCTAATTATTGTATTTATTTCTATGCAATGTTTCACCAAGTTATGAAAGATTTTAAGAATGACTTTATGCACGACTGGTACCAATTCTGAAAGATCGCGAATCTTATACATATTTTACTCATTAATGTACTCCAGTCTTTCGTAAAAGAAGAGTCAACCTCAAAAAAGGAGCAGAGAAATTTGGTGGGCAGAACAAAAAAGTTTGAAGAAAATAAGACAAGTACTAAATACAGGTAAGAATTTTTAAAGATTTAAAAAAAATCAGCAAATCAGTGAAAATTTGGAGACATGTTGCAAATTTGATGACATCATGGGTGCACTACTCATCAGATTTTTTTTCATATTTATGGGCCAAAATTCATCATTTCTACAGAAAGATACAAAGTTTGTATTGATGTAAACGGGGAAATAGGGGATCTTCACATTTATCATGAAGCTATACTTTGGATGCAGTTTTGAGGAAATCTTAAGTGAAAAAGGAACATTGTATAACATTGATGTGAATTTAATGAATGGTCCTTTGCCAGTTTGTCTAAATATTGAAAGATTCATAACTTTCTTGTTATTTGTGGTCTCTGTTTTCTGTTCCTGTTGAGGAAATATTGTTATCGAGTAGACTCTTCTTTTTGAAGACTGATGAAACACCACTCAGGGCTGTGAACATAACATGATAAATGCTTTTTTGTTCTATAGAAACAAAAGCTAAATATCCTCGGCAATTAGGTCCTCAATATTTATTTTGGGGAAATCGTGAATGCGAAAAGCTTGTGCAAAGAATTTTTAAAGCTTTAAAAGCTTTAAATAATTGTGCAGCTTTTAGGGCCAACTGATTTGTGGCGACCCGTTGTGCAGTACTGATGTCGGGAGGAAAATGTTTAAAAACATGATTTAATGTATATATGAAAATTCAGTATCAGCCTATTTGATTTATATATGTCATTTTACTCACATTTATCTTTCTGTAAGTATAAAATCATTGTTTTCAACATTTATTTCAGTATGATATTTTCATTGATCAAGTCTAATAATTTCTTTTTATTTGTAATTACTATAATAAACTGATATATTTTACCTATGCCTCAAATTATGTCAAATAACAACAAAAAAATTGTATTATTATCATTATCAATTTCGCTAATTGATTATTTTTAGATAGCACAGACTTACTTTTTTCTGAAATTCGTACAATACTTGGATATGAAAGTCAATCTTAAGCTTGTGTTATAAACAAATTTCAAACAATTTGACAGGCTGTTTGTTACCTATTTGCATGATAGTGAAAATTAGAATTGTAATTCAATGCATATACTATATCTAGTATTTGTATATCCCAATGCTTATATTCATAGGGCAATACGTAAGAAAACTCATTGTACTGTAGTAACAAAAAATAAGATTATTCGCAAATAAAAAAAACTAGCATATTTGAATAAAATAGAAAAAAATGGGTTTTTATACAGTATCAAGGTCAGAACAATAATGAAAAACTGATTTTATATCACGATATTGGAGAAAATATAGATAAAAATTATCATCTTATTTTGTCCAATTTCTATGTCCAGATAACAGATGAAAATTAGAATATTTGTTGGCTATTTTTTACAATCTTTTTTCACAAAAGCAATAGATGTACTTTCAGGATTATTGGTAGAAAAAAAATGTAATGGTCAAATTTTTAACTACAAAAAAATGGATAAGAAATAGACTATTTTTCATTAACAAATAGTCAAACGATAGATATACATGTACATTCAATTTTATTTGAAGAAAATATATGAAAAATATATTCGGTAATTTTTTTCATGTTCTGATAATAGATAAAATACAGAATATTTTGTGTCCCTTTAAAAGAATTGATGTACATTCATGTTTTTTCGGAAGACAATGTATGAAGAATATATTGGTAATTTTTGTATGCTCCGAAAATAGATAGAAAAAAAAATATGAAAAATTATTTTGGGAGAAAATATATTCTAAACATATAACTAGTAGTCAAACATAGTGTTGTGAAAATGGAAAGTTATTTTTATTCCTCTAGACAAAGTACTTGGGCGATCATGTAGTGAAATGATGAAAATCCTTCATACAATATTGGCAACCATGTTAATTATGAAATATCATTGCTCATAGGAAGAATTGGTAGCTTGCGACTGAAAGGGATTAATAAATTAATGTTTCTCTCTGCAGCTGGACAGTACATTTGCATAGAAGCGAGTATTGCTGGTCCGGGTGAATCTGCCAGCATTATCAGCCCCAAGATTGATCCTTCGATGGGGGGACTACCATGCTTCACATTCTATTTCCACATGTTGGGAAGAACCATTGGAACACTTAACATCAAATTCCTCAATGCGGAATCGCGTCAGTTCAAAACCCTCTGGAGTGCAAATGGTGCGATCGGGGATATATGGGTGCCAGGTTCAGTGAATATCCAACATCTTGGACCTGGTTTCCTGGTTATCGAGGCAATTGATGGATCAGGCAATGAAGGGGATATCGGCATTGATGATGTGTCTCTCTCAGAGTGTGCAGGTACTACGGGCTATTGTTATAATTGCAAACATTTGGGGTGAAATAATGTACAGATACCGACTGATCTGAGGTTGACTACAACACCGTTATATTTTTGTTTGGGATTGTTATATTTTTTTCAGAAGTGCATAGTGCCGAGGAAAGATGTAATATTCAAAAGTAGAAAAATAAATGAAGATCTAACTAACTGAATTTGCGTTTAGAGGCATTTACCAGTCAATGATAAATATTTACGTCTTTTTTAAATTTTCATATATTTTCCAATGTAAAAATCAATTATTAAAGCAAAGTCCAATAGAATTTATTTTTTTTCAATTATTTTTTTTATCTAAATAAAAGCTTTATTGATGAATGATATAGAAATATACAATGGGTGACTTCAAGTATGGTGTTGAATGCAGGTGTTTGTGTTGCAGCATCACCAACACCAGCCACGACACCAAACTTGAAGTCTGTCGGTGTTGGGGTTGACCTCTCAAAATTCTGACGTATTTCCGGTCGTTCCTGTTGATTGCTGGTGTTGAATGTCGTCTGCTGAACCGAAGATCATGGTCGGTGTTAACCATTTACGTGCAATCTTCCCATCCTTCAACACCAACCACCCCAAGGGATTGGAAAAATTGCAACTTCAAGCTCGGTGTTGGTGTTGGTGTTGAAATCATGCATTTGTTTTTTCACTCACAGAACAGAAGCAGTTTTGCTACGATAACTCGTGACATGACGGTGGTTAAATGCTCTTTACTGTAAAATTTGCTAATAAAACTAAAACCACATAATTTACTTCAATAATCGCATGACCCTCTCTTACCTATGCTTTGTTCCCTGAACAATGCCCAGACTGACCAAATACAAAAGACTGACAGTTCCTTAACCTAGCACCCCCATGACCCTGCCCTCACGCCTTGCCACCACGAGGTGGTGACATACACATTATGCGAATCACTTCATTCTTCCCGATCGCCCTGTACAGAGACGGACGTAGATTTAATTATTTTGTAGACTTTCATCCCATTCTAAAAGCCTCATTTCATTTGCCTAATTGCATTTGTGGTGGGTTTTGGCCTTTTAGCCGTGTTTGTTGATCATGCGCCATTAGAAAATAACCCGTTTTGACCACCCGTGAGCAGCGGACACATGGCATATCCCTGCGTCCGAGGTCAAGTGTGACTTCCGGAGCAGGGGTCAGCCGGCATCTTGTATTAACATGTATCTTAAATCCGGGCATGGCACATAATACCATGGAGAGAGGTGTACACAAATTTACTTCAATAATCGCATGACCCTCTCTTACCTATGCTTTGTTCCTGAACAATGCCCCCGAACCGACCAANAGCTATGCTATGGCCGGGTAATAATATTAGATAATTTGTCTCGCGCCTCTGAATAGGTGACTAGAGAGATGGCGTGTTTAAATGCTATATATTATTATTACTACTATACTACTTCTACCACTAATATTACTACTACTACTACCACTACTACTACTAATACTACTACTACTGCTACTGCTGCTGCTACTACTACTACTACTACTCTACTACTACTGCTGCTTCTATTGCGACTATTGTCAGATTGTAGGACTATAATCATTGCTTCTCTCTGTCCAGGGAGATGCTTTAAATGTCATATTCCTGCTCTTAACTGTTCTTTTATTTCTATTTCTACTTTTATATTGCACATCTCCATATATGGCATATTTTACTTTTTTGACGTTTTCCTTTTGCTTCTCAAAGCACATTTCTCATTATTTTCATTCTTGATACGAATATCAAAAAAGGTAGAAGAAAACCCGGATAAAATAGGGGGCGGGAAGTGGGCTGCAAATAGATTGGGGCTTCAAGCTTCTGTTCCGAGGAACCTTCCTCTTAACAAAAGGATAATTATTAAAAAAAAAACATTTGTAAGAATTAGAAAAATCATTTATATGTTAAATTCATGAAAAATATATGATATTACACTATTGTGTATGGAAAATGTATCAAAATGAGAGGTAAAATTATGCTTATTTGAATATGTAAATTTGGAATTGTTATTTCTAACACCTTTAGAAGTTTTTTGAAAATGCATCTGATTTAAAATGACAAAGAAGTTACCACTGTTGCCTTAGATAATGAAGAGAAATTACAACGTGATCCTCTATGAGCAAAACCAGTAAAGAACACAATAGAAGCAAGTTTTTCTGACAAACAAATTATGAAGATGCGATGTAAATATAGAATTGAGACAATTATTTGGTTATACATGACGTAGCCCGATAATGTGATTGTTGAAACTTCAGAGGAGAATGGTGGTGAGGAGGAAAAGTTAAACAACAAGAAGAAGAACAACAAGAGGAAGAAGGAGAAAAAGAAAAGTAGGAGGAGAAGAAGAATAAGAAAAGGAGAAGAAGAAGCAGAAGCAGAAGGAGAAGAGGAGGAAGAAGAAGAAGAAGAAAACGAAGACCGCAACGACGAGGATTTTGGAGATGGGGATGATGATGATAATGAAAATATTGAAGACTTTCCTGAGACAACAATTCCTGCGGGCAAAATAATTTGCGCTCATTTGTAAATTGATATGTTGAAATGTAAAAGACAGTGGAATGATATGAATATGATATTTCAATATCCTGAAATGCTCCAACTGCAATCAGTATGGAACGAGATTGACCTATTTCACTTTGACATAGCGTGTTCCGTGCTTAATACCGGGTGCGAACAAACGCTTGCCCCGACATTTCGGCCGCTGCGAGGTGGGAACAATGGGTAAATTTCTGTGCGTGTCTTCTTTTAGCCTTTTAGCTGATTTTCTTAAAATCAAAATGTCAGGTTAACAATTCTATCACTCCAAAGTGTGATAATCTTAGACTTTGAAATTTGGCATGTGTATTAGTCACACATATTAGCAGTTTTCTAGGAGTTTTCAAAACATAGGCTAAAGAAACATTTGAATTATGGGGGGACACAGACAATGGTGCATCTCATATTTTTAGAAAAAAATATGAATTTTCTGAAACAAAGACAAAAAACATCATTTTTTTATATTACTGATACCATAAATTTTGGTATTATTAAAAAGGAAATTTTATACGCTATGTTTTAGTTTTATTAGCATGGATTAATATTGTATTTTTAGTAGATATTTTGCAAATTTTGTGAACAATGCCATCACATGGCCGCCATTTTGGATTACGTCAAATATCTCAAAATGCTCAATGCTGACAGTGTGTCAGCAACCGGATTCTTCAAACTGAATATATTTTCCATCATAATTCGTGGAGAAAACTACTATAGACCAAACTGCAAAGTTAGGCCTAAAATGCCCAGATGGCGGCTGGACTATCTTTGTCAAGAATTGAAAGTCTTAAATTCGGGCGTGGCACATAATACCATAGAGAGTGTTGTACACAAATTTACTTCAATAATCGCATGACCCTCTCTTACCTATGCTTTGTTCCTGAACAATGCCCCAAACCGACCAAAACAAAAGACTTAAAAGTTCCTTAACCCAACTACCCCCTATACCCTGCCTCTCGCCCTGTCGCTGCCAGGTGGCGGCATATATATATAATCCTTTTCTTCCCGATCGCCTTCTTCCGAGACGATCATGAGTTTGCAGACACTCCGGGTGAGATTGTTCTTTTTGCGAATTCAGTACAGTATTGACTTAAATTGCGCATATTAATTTTGTAAAGCCTCCTGGTATTCGCCCCTGCCCCTCCGCATCCGCCCTCCTGCCTCGGCAGCGCGCAGGCCAAGAGTAGGGCTTCCGCCACTGCTACCCGTCCCCCAGCAACCAGCAGGCGGGTGAGTGGCGATGGATCTCAACTACCCATCATCCGCGGATCTCCCGCCCTCGCCACCTAGGTCTCCCCTCCCCCCCCCC
>BQKZ01003263.1:37972-48781 GCA_036244855.1 Temnopleurus reevesii
GTGACGTCATGTAGACGCCATTTTGTAAAATCACATTATCATTCATATCTTCCTAAATAATCATCAATAATCATTCATATTCACGTCATATAAACTTCAGGTCAAGGGTCATCAGGTCATGTCATCAAACTTCATCCAAAGGTCATGACGCGCGTGTACACGTCCGTCAAAATTTTAAAATGCTCAAAATCACTTTTGAACCAAATTAGAGTACGTTTCATGTCACTTTAAACCTTTCAAAAATTTGCGCGCGCGGACGGATATGCGCTCGTCATTGCGCGTTTCACCTTGAAAAAGTCTTAATTTGCCATTTCCGTTCAGGTAGTCAAATAAAGCATAAAATTCTACACAAAATGATACTTTGTTCAACTTTTTACGACCATTATTAGGAAATTATCATCTCCCAAAGTATTCCGCGCTTGTGCGCGTGTTCCCTCTTCTTAGGCCGAATATGGTCAAAAACATGCCTTGAAGAAAGGCTATGTATCTCGTAAACGAGTCCGTTGACACCCCAATTTTTTTCATGAACACCTCACGTATGAATCGCAGACATGGTTCCATGTATAAATAACCCATCATAAACATTTCTACGCCATCAAAATGGCGCCTGAACTCAAAATTTTATTTTTTCAAAAATTACGTCATAAATTCTAAGGTAATTTAACCACAAATCTGTTAACGATGGTCGATGCGCGTCCGGCTCTTGATATGTTGTAGCCAAGGCAGTTTTCTACAAGCTCCATATATTCATGTTCTAATCGAAGTACTAATTCGGGCTCTATCAGCACGTTAAACATTGGCATATCAATTTTCACTGTTTTACACGTAATCCCTATGGGAGACCACTCCTGTCGAAAACTTGATTCTGCCTTCCTTTACTATTTTCGCAAAAGATCGCTTCTTCTTGCTCGAAATTCCTCATCTTTGAAATATGTTGTAGGCTGATAAATTCTCTTGCTACATGGGTTTGGGATTTACAGTACAATAAGAGCAACATTCTTTATTTTCTACTCTCCCACGCGATAGTTGGAACACGATTTTCCACTACGTGTATTATGAACAGGGACGAATGTTACGATGCGAGAGGTACCCGGTTCGAGACCGACCAGGGGCATTTTTTCTTGTTTTTTTTTCACTTTTATTGTTCTTTTCCTCTTTTTCAGATGATCTAATTAATATATCCAACGTCAATTTCGCGAATTTCAATTTTTTTCTTGACTTTTTAGGTGGTCTGTCATATTTGACAGATCACCTATTGTTATCGTCCAAATTTTCTTTCTTTCTCACTTTATTTTTATTTCCACCTTTTTTGTGTCCAGAATATCTCCAAAGTATCTCATTCTAAATTTTTCAAATTTTAGTCATATATCAAGGTCATTAAAAACTTGTTTCTCCAACAAGACCAATGGCATGGCGTCATCGTGACGTAATGTAGACGCCATTTTGTAAAATCACATTATAATTCATATCATCCTAAATAATCATCAATAATCATTCATATTCGTGTCATATAAACTTCAGGTCAAGGGTCATCAGGTCATGACATCAAAATTCATCCAAAGGTCATGACGCGCGCATACGCGTCCGTCAAAATTTAAAAATGCTCAAAATCACTTTTGGACCAAATTAGAGTACGTTTCAGGTCATTTTAAGCCTTTAAAAAATTTGCGCACGCGGACGGATATGCGCGCGTCGTCGCGGGTTTCAGCTTGAAAAAGTCTAAATTCGCCATTTCCGTTGCGGTAGTCAAATAGAACATAATATTCTACACAAAATGATACTTTGTTCAACTTTCTACGACCATTATTAAGGAAATTATCATCTCCCAAAGTATTCCGCGCGTGTGCGCGTGTTCCCTCTTCCTAGGCCGAATATGGTCAAAAACATGCCTTGAAGAAAGACTTTCTACCTCTAACCCAGTTCATAAATTCCCAATGACGTCATTTTGCATACGTCTGCCCGGCATGCTTTGCGATGAAAACCGTCCGCTATACCGGACGTGTATTATTTGCAGTTTTTTCCCAAATTATTTTCTTTTCGAAAACACTATAAGAAGTTGTGAAGCCACGCCGTTGGGTTATCTGAATCTTTATTCAGCCAATCTTTGAGTTAGCAATGTTTTGAAAATGGGAAACAACTCGCAATGCCCAAGTCTCCAAGTTAGGTTCGTATGTGGAATTATTGAGGCCCCTGAAAACAAGTTCTGCCGATTAAATTGATGGAAATTTGGGTGGATAGACAAGGAGAAGGAAATGTGAAGGTAAGTTTTATTCACAGTGCACCGTAGCCAGACTGTAATCTACATTGTTTTTCTCAAATAGCAACGTCTGAACTTTAGGCGACCTCATGTCCTGGATCTTTAACAAAAGAGACTAGTACATTGCATAGCAAAGGTTGCTGAACTCTCAACAAGCTGTTTGTGTATATGATTGTAGACTTCATAGGCACAATGTTGTGGATGGGAAGATATAACGCAGAATAAGTTGAATTTAGGAGAAATTCATCAGAAATTTCTCAGAGCAGTAATTCTGTCCTATAAACAAGATTTGCAAAGTTTGCAGTTATCACAACTGTGTTAAAAAAAATCTTCGTATTCGTAAAGAATTTTGCTGTCATTATTTGGTGTCATCATATCTGTGGAGAGCTCTACATTTCGATCAGAAGTTTGTGATCATATTTTCTTCTTCGTATATTACATTGAAAATTCATCTTCATAAAAGGGTTGCATGACATTTCGTAAATTCATCATGAAACAGAAATTATTCCTTCATGAACCTGAAGTGATTTGTTTTACCCAAAAGTTTGCCTTGAAGTATCAAATCACCTATTGGAATCGATCTGTTATGAGATCATTGAGAATTCGGGAACGCATTTTGAGCACCTTTTGTAATCGCCATGAAAGCGAATTTCAACTATATGTTTTGGACTTGCTCGAATTATTTCTTGGATAATATTATTAACATATAACGTCAACCTGTATAGGCTGTAAAGCGGACCATAACTTTAATATTTTACTTAAGCAATCCAAACATTCGTTCACCTGTTCGTGAATAAAATGTTTTTATGATAAAAATATTCTCCCGATTTGGTAATGCTGAAATTGTTGCCCTATTTTCATTATAATAATGATCCTATTTTCATTATAATAATGATAGATGCATGTATAAATATCTAGGCTTCCCAACGTTCCCTAATTTATATTTAAGCAAACTTTATGAGAAACGAACTCTGATGCGAACTTTATTCTTCACCCTTGTCTTATTTTTGCAATATCTCCCTTTTTCTTGCTCCAGATTCTTTGTCCTTGAAATATGTTGTTGCCTGATGAATTCTCAACGGCCATCTTTGAAAAATATCAAATATCAAATGACAAACTTCTCAACCTCCTCCTCATTTTCGAGAAAATCCGGACGACAAACTAAAATTTATTTTTACTTAGCCTATTATGTTAGGCAATTCTTCTAAAAAATGATCCTCCAAGACAGGCCACCTAATTCGTCCCAATGACGAATTAAATGTCTAGTTCTTATTATTTCAGGGCTGTCAAAATAATAAATGCGTTAATTATTCTTCAGAAAGAAAAGCTAGATATCCCTGTCAAAATATCTTTGTTTAAAGAGAATTGATTTGTCAGTCAAATAAATAGATTTAAAGCAATAGATATCATTGTCCAATGAACAAGATTTATGAAAGGTATGCTTAATCTTTTTTAATTAAGTCATTGTGTGTCGTAGCGGGAGGGTGTCCTTAATTTAGTAATTCTGCTCTTTAAATGTTGTAAAGTTAACCCATTTATAACTTCTTCATTTCAGTGTGGTAGCCGCACGTGGCTTTACCCATGCTACCGAGGTCATATGCGCCTTCCAGAGCAGGGTTCAGCCGCCATCTTTGTTAACATGTGTGTTGTATGGCGTCTGCTATTAAGTCATAGTGCCTTAATAATGGCACTACATACTCTAATTATTTTTTCCCTCTAGGTCGTCTCGTCTTCGTTGCCGAGTAGTGTCACCTTAGTCGGGGAGACACTCAGAAATATTTTTTTTGTGTGTGTCTAGGTAGAAAAAGTTGAAAAAAAATTGTCTCCGTTTTCTCTTGTGTTGTTTCTCCTTCGTTTCTCCTTCGTCACAGAAAACTTCTAACGGGAAGTTAGGACCCCGTTCAGACCCGCCCAGGGGCCGGTCGTTTGGGTTTTTATTACTTCTTCTTTTCAGTCAGGGCTCTCCCGCCCCTCTTTTGTGCCTGGAGAGTCTTCGCCACGTAGGCGGGAGGGTGTCTCAAATTATTTTATTTGTTCTTCCCTCCCAGGTTGCGTGCTTCTGTCGCTACGGCCGTACCCGGGGGCATGGCGTCTGATCGGAGCCTCTTCCCACAAGAGATTTCGGAGCCTGAGCCCGTCCAGATGGACGTTGAGGTTAGTGCTACAGAAGCAAGGCCGGGTTAGGCGTTTCTGGGGCTCTAGGGTCCCCATACGCAGGGGGGGGAGGCAGCAGTCTCTGGACTGCCGCCCCGACGGTACACCGAGACCCGCACGGATCTGCTCTCGGTGTGCTGAGCTCGGTTTGGACAACGAGCGGCATGCCCTCAACAGTGCCTGATTGGCCTTCCGCCAGTACGGGTGTCACACCCGGGTGGTCGGTCCCATCACCTGCTGTGTCCGGCTACGGACCACCAGGCCCCGGGTCACTTACGCCCTATGGGTTTGGAGGTCCCAGGCCGCCCCCTAGTTTTCCGGGAGACCGGACGCTGGGGCGCCCGGACCCTCAGCCCAGTTACCCGGACACCTAGTCCTACATGTACCAGGGCCACCCGGTAACCGCGTACGCGGGCCCGCATCCTGGATATCACGGCCTGCACCCGCCGGCTGGACGAACTGCCCAGGGCGAGAGCCAAGGTCTGGATTCGTTTCCTAGGCCTGCTGGCCAGTTTAACAGACCTTGTCCCAAACTGCCGGCTGCTCATAAGCCCCTTCCAGTGGCACCTCCGCTAGTACTACACGCAGAGCGTGTCATCCCCGGAGACGTGGGTCCCCCTGCCATGGCAGGTGGCCCGGCTACTGACCCCGTGGAAGAGCCCCCGCTTCTTGGCCAGGGTCAAGCCCTTCCGTATGCCCCTGCCCTCGGTGACCATCACCACGGACACCTCACTCCAGGTCTGGGACAGCCTGTGCGAGGGCGCTTGGGCGGCGGGGGACCGGGCTCACCTGAACCCCTTCCCCACATCAACGTGCTGGAGATGTTGGCGGCGCAAGCCGCGCTAGCCCACTTCCAGACACGCCTGTCCGGACGCTTGGTCCTTGTCCTCATCGACAACGTGAGCGTGGCGGCTTACATCAATCGCCAGGGAGGCACCCATTCTTTGAGCCTCAACAAGCTGGCGCGCCGCCTTTGGAAGTGGTGCAAGGCGAGGCAGATTCTGCCTTCCTATCTGCCGGGCCAAGAAAATCTGCTAGCAGATTTCCTCTCCCGGGGGGAGCTCCCTCCCCTCGGAATGGGCCCTCCACCAGTCCGTCTTCCGGACAGTGGCAGAGAGCTGGGGCCCGTTGGAGCTGGATTTGTTTGCCAACGAATTCAATCACAGCCTTCTCGCTTACTGCGCGAAGACGAGGGACCCGTAGGCGGTAGCCCACGGGGCCTTCTTGATCAGCTGGAGGGACTGGCGCTTCTACGGCTTTCCCCCCTTCACACTGATCCCTCGCGTCCTTGACAAGATTGTGGAGGACGAGGCGCGGGTGCTACTGATAGCCCCACGCTGGCCAAGCAGAGGGTGGGTCCCTCACCTGCTCGAGCTCTTGGCAGACCGCCCGTGGCCGCTACCTCAGCGGCCGGACGTGGTGAGCCAACCGATCTCCGGGTTTCTCCCGGACGACCCAGCCCGCCTCCGCTTGACTGCGTGGCCGCTGTCAGGGCGCAGGCGACTGCAGTGGTGCGAGGAGCGAGGACACACGCCCACCAGGGCGGCCTGTTCGGTGGTGGCGGAGTTCATGATTCACTTCTTCGATAAGGGGCGGTCCCTCTCTACCATTAGAGGCTACCGCTCCGTGATCTGGGCGGTCCACCGGGGCTTTGCAGACGGCACCCTAGTCGCTGACTCGCCTGTGCTGGCCCGCCTTCTGAGGTCCTTCTACCTTTCAGAGGCCGGGCTGACACCAGAGGTGTCAGCGCGTCCTGGGCGCTCCTGGCAGGCGTGCCGACGGAGGACATATTAAAGGCTGCGTTTTGGTGCTCTAAGAATTCCTTCATCTCCTATCTACGCGATGTTTGCTCAGGGGAGGAGCGTTTCGGTGCCTCGGCGTGGAATGCGGATACGCGGGGGCTGCCGAAACCCTCATAATTCCCTACCTCTCGCCCTTGTCTTTTTGTCCACCCTGGGGTTCGGGGCAGGTCAGTGTGACTAAGCATAGGTAAGAGAGGGACATGCGATTATTGAAGTAAATTAGTAAAATTAGCACCAATTTTCTTATTTTCGAGATACTCGCATGACCCTCTCTTACGCCCCCCACCGTCCCCCAACCTGCGTCTATATGACGGGTGTCTCGAACGGGTTGGTCAGAATGAAGATAATTGTATACTGCCGCGAGCGGTATGTAGGGCGTGAGGCGAGGTATTCAGGGGGGTAATTGCTAGGTTAAGGAGCATTTGAGTCTTTTGTTTTGGTTCGGTAGTGGCATTGTTCCAAGGAACAACTTCTGTTTGCAAATATCCAAGGAACAAAGCATAGGTAAGAGAGGGTCATGTGATTATCTTGAAGAACGCCATGTTTGAATATGCATGAAGTGAAATTCATGTTACTAATGAATGGACTAAAGTGATAGAAAATTCCCAGTGAGATTAGGATTAAAAGGTTGTATCCTTTGAAAGAAACAGTAAATAAATTTAAGTGTTATTAGGCACAAAGTTTTGTTTTGCTGCCTTTACAAATTAGCTGCCAAGTAAAATCATGAAAATGCTTCATACAATGTCATTGCTCACAGGAAAAATCAGTAGTTGGCGACTGAAAGGGTTTAATATTATCAATGTTTCTCTCTACAGCTGGACAGTACATTTTCATGAGCACGAGAACTCCTAATCTGGGTCATTCTGCCAGCATTATCAGCCCCAAGATTGATCCAACGATGGGGGGACTACCATGCTTCATATTCTATTACCACATGTATGGACCAACCATTGGAACACTCAACATCAAATTCCTCAATTCCTCGCGTCAGTTCGAAACCCTCTGGAGTGCAGATGGTGAGATCGGGGATATATGGGTGCCAGGTTCAGTGAATATCCAACATCTTGGACCTGGTTTCCTGGTTATCGAGGGAATTGATGGATCAGACTTTAAAGGGGATATCGGCATTGATGATGTGTCTCTCTCAGAGTGTGCAGGTACAGAGTGTGCGGGCTATTGTTATAATTGCAACATTTAGAGTGAAATAATGTACAGATACCGACTGATCTGAGGTTTAATACAACACCCTTATATTTTTGTTTGGGATTGACATTTTGTTTTAGAATTGCATTGTGCCAAGGAAAGATGTAATATTCCAAACAGAAAATATACATGAAGATCTAACTACATGAATTTTGGTTTGAAGGCATTTACCAGTCAATGATGAATATATATTTTTAAAATTGTCATATATTTTCCAAATGAATGTAAAAATCGATTAAGCATAGTCCAATATAATGTATTTTCAATTATCTTTTTGATATAAATGAAAGCTTTATTGATGAATAATATAAAAATATACAGTGACGCTGGCGGTTCTGGTTCAAACTATTCCCACGAATGAGCATCAGATATTACCATCCTTCCAAGGGCCAATGCCACCCGAGGGAGGATGGTACTATCTGATACTCATGAGTGTGAATAGTTTTAGCCAGTACCAAGAAACGAGTCAATGTACATTACTTTTATATCCCTTCTAACAACAACGGCTTTCTTAGCAAATTGTTTATTTTTCTTGCCTGTACGCTCTCAATGCAACGATCTTAGTGTCAGGGATATAATGCAATAATAATAGTGTACATTTCAGGTGAAACTACATAAATTGTCACGAAAAATACTGTCTTCAAAGATGCATAAACTCTTACTTTCACATATCCTTTCAATTTTAAGAAAATTATGGAACTATGTTTTAAACAAACAAAATATAGAAAGGTCATGAAATGCTGTTTCATATTATTCAGTTCTGAGCAATAAGAAAATTTAAAGGTATAGATTAAGGTAATATCACATATTTTTATAATTTCTACATCAAACAACCTTTTATAAAAACAAATATATTTACAGTCTAACCTCGTTAAAATGAGGTCATTGGGGCCAGAGAAATTACCTCTTTATATTGAAACCTAATATATCAGGGCCAAAATACAAAAAAAAATACAAATAAATGGGACCAGGAAAATAACCTTGTTATATCAGTGCTCTCAATAACGTTTGAATTTTATTTATTTATTTATTTATTTATTTATTTCTGATATATATACACGGTGGCTCATTTCACCAATTTGGTGGTCTTCCACGAGGCCCTGTTTGCAAGCAACAAATATAACAATATATATAAATATACAAATGTACAAAGAGTATCCTTTTAGGCTACTAAAGGCTACTCAAATCGAATACTGTTAACATTGAAAATTGTTAAATACTCAAATTGAAAGAAAAAACCACAATAGTAATAATATTAATATGTACATCGACAAGAGGGGAAGTTATCAATTAATAGTTTTGCCAGTAATAATAGATTTGATAAAATATATCCCCTATATCACAGTTTACAATGTAGACAATAACGTCTTCATAGAGTATTTGAAACTGTTTAACCCAAGCTCAAATTAATTGTATCTTCCGAACAAGGGTTCGGAGGATACTATGGATTTGGCCTCGTCGCGCCGCGTCTGCCACAGAGATTTCCTTGTCAATGCTCTACACGTCCGAGTTCTTGTTCAATCATTTTCAAATTTTGTCTGATGGTGTCTTATGGACAGAGGACAAAGCCTATTATTTTGGTGTAGGGCGGGTACCTGGTTGCCATGGTAACCATGATGTAAACAAATAGTTAATATTACCTTGTGAAAGCTCTGCAGGTCCGAGTTCTTGTCCGATTATTTTCAAATTTGGTCTGAAGGTGTCTTATGAAAAGAGGACGAAGCCTTTTAGTTTTGGTGTGGGGTGGGAATCTGGTTGCCATGGTAACCATGATGTAAACAAATAGTTAATATTACCTTGTGAACGCTCTACAGATCCGAGTTCTTGTCCAATTATTTTCAAATTTGGTCTGATGGTGTCTTATGGAGAGAGAACGTAGCCTATCGATTTTGGTGTAGGACGGGGACCTGGTTGCATGGTAACCATGATGTAAACAAATAATTAATATTAACTTGTAAACGCTTTACAGGTCTGAGTTCTTATCCAGTCATTTTCAAGTTTGCTATGAAGATGTATTAAGAAAAGGGGAGGAAGCCTATTGATTTTGGTTTGGGGCGGATACCTGGTCGCTATGGTTACCATGATGTAAAGAAGTAGTGGTACAACAACATACACCACCAACCTGGTTCACTTGACAGTAATAAAACCCACAACAGTGCAATGCTGTTGGTTCGGGGGATACATGTGCTCGGCTGTTCAACCCGCCGAGCACAATTTCTAGTTCATTTTTGCATCATTATGCCTCAACTAATGTCTGCAACAATTATCAGTTTAAAAAAAAAAACAAAGGAAAAAAACAAAGAAATTCATAAAACAATGAAAAACATAAGAAAATATTATCAATAATGATTTTTTTTCAATACATTTGTAGGGAATGCTAAAAGGAATATTTGAAAAAAGAAATCAACTCAGAGATTTAATTAGGTATTAAGAGCCCAATACCTATTTTATGCATAAATTAGCATATTTAATTACTTCAACAATTGTTATGAAAAATTAACCATACATTCTGGTAGAGTATGCCACAAGCATCATGCATGCCAATTTCCATCGCGATTGCGCGTTCTACGGCCGAAATCTGATGGGGGGTGGAATTCACCCCCTCGAACATAACATAGCTCAAAAAGGTCGGCCTAAATAGGGTTAAAGTAGGCAACATTTTTATAGAAGATTCTAATTGGTTCCAAAAAGTAATTCCAGATGTTAATGGACCATGTTTGTATGTGTCTGTCCTAAAGCTAGGTACACACAATGTGTCTCTAATAGCATGTATTACATTTGTAGTCTTTAACAGTTGAATTAGGTCTAATCTTTTTTATTTTTATTTATTTATTTATTTATTATTTATATTATTTATTTATTACGTTTTATTTCAACAGGGTAGCCTCATCAGTAATCGCAGTACTGTTCTTCCTGAAGGCCCTGCATAACTTTTTTTAACTTGGCTACCTTGGCTACTTGGCTACCTTGTAAACCTTCCATCTTTAATTTCAATTGATTCTTTTAAATCATATAACCATGAATAAATCATCTCTTTATAGCATTGTTTTTTCTTATCTGTCATTTAATATTTCTATTTCCTTTTTGCGTTACTGTATTCAACAAATAAATGTTGAATTCTTGTTGAAGAGATTATGCAAATCATTTTTGATAAAAAATCTCCTTTGAATGATCCATTTTGAGATCACCTAACTCATAATTCATACAAGCAACCTTTCTCTTTTCTTTCTTGCCATTGCACAGGACTAAGAAGCCTTACTATACTTGATGTGATTAACATCATTTGAATATTGTATTTGATTTGAGAAACAAGGAATGATTTGATGAGCATTATTTGCTTTAGAATGTTAAAGACCTCAGCTTGACCGAATTCGCACATGCCTACATTATGCC
>BQKZ01003264.1:4589-31265 GCA_036244855.1 Temnopleurus reevesii
TGTGCAGTAAACTAAAAATGTCACGTGGTATGTAACACCAATCAATTATTTTTTATATCTTCATACCATATCAGGGTAAATAAAATACTCGTAATGATCACATTTTTCCTCCTTTTTCATGTTTGTGTAAGAAATCATGAATATTGCCAAGTGTTTTAATCCAGGCCACTGTGTCCTAGGTCGGTCCACTTGAAGATGATGTGATGTGCGGTTTGCATAGGGACTCCACACTGTCAGGCAGCTGACAGCTTAAAGTCCCTGCCAGGGCAAATTAACCCTTTGACTACTGAATTAATCAATTCCCATTGACTTTGTGGAAGGATTACACAGTTCTCGAAGTGGATTGATAGACCGCATAACAGCCCGCTCCATACCGTAAAGGCCCGGGCACACCAAACACAGCACGGCATCACGGCACGGTATTTACGCGCTATCTTGGTTGTTATTGGTCAGCACGCAACTCCGCGCAAAGGATGTTCAGCCAATCATAGGGGAGTAATTGCATAAATACCGTGCTGTGGTGCTGTGCCGTGCTTGGTGTACTGGGGCCTTTAAGTATTTCAATATGAGCACTCATAGAGGGAGAAGATAAAAGTTATAGTGGAATTTTAGTACCGGGCATGGTTTTCAATAAACCACTTAATAATTGAACATATATATATATATGATTTTTTAAAAAAAGAGATGCATTTTGAACTGTCACCAGTTCTGTTTCGTATACTCCTGTAATTTCTCTTCAACATTCTTAAAGGTATAGATTCGTAATGGTCGGGATGCAGAAAGTGATGTTAAGCGAGCTGATGTATTCACAAGTTGCTTTACACGCCTAAATATATCTGTGTACGAAATTAGGAGTAGACTTTTACTCGTATTCTGGTGTATTTTACGTCACACACGTCATTCAGCTATTATTCCTACGGTGTGCTAAGTGCTTTCGCACGGGGGAGCGTCGGCTCAGAATGGGTGGAGCGATCAGTGGTATTGTCTGCGCTGTGTGAGTTCGCGTTCATTTGATACGTAAAGCATGTTGTGTAAGGGAGAACGACTGCAGCATCATTTTTTATTTTGCGATAATTAAGCCATTTCTAGGTCAATTTCATTCAAACAAACAATGAACATGCTCTAATTTACTATTGAAAAAGTGCATTATAGTAATAATTTTACTGCAGCTCGCAAATTAGTTAAATATCTGAAGCCCCCTCTTCCCAAAACTGGTCAATCTCTCTTTAAATACTTGTGCATGGACCAGTGGTTAGAGCATTAGCATCGAGAATCAAAGATTCTAGGGTTTAACCCCTAGCCGAGTCATTGTAAAGAAAATAAAATTGAGAGCATATTCCTCTTTTACTAGAGACTACGCACTATGAGAATGGAGACGGGCAATGATCAAGTTTTGAAGTGCTGGTCGGTAGAGTTCCATGACATTTGCTTCGGTGATGATTTCTCTACCAAAATCTTATGGGCCCATATTCCGATAGCGAGGTTTAAATTAACCCTGGTCTTAATCTGTGGTTGAAGTATGGGTAGCCAAAAAACGTCAAAACTCCATTTACAATGAATAATTCTTATGTTAACTGCTCTCTTTTCCCATGCTCTAATAATGTACAAAACTATTGCACTTTTTATTCGAGACAGTTTGAAATACTATGAGTGCCAAATGTGCTGATAAATTAAACATCGACTGTTATAGATTCAAGCCTCTTTTGGCTTCCCATACTTAAACCCGTATTTTGACCAGGGTTAACTTAAACCTCGCTATCGGAATATGGGCCATAAAGTCTAATGTCAAGTCTAACCCTAACTCTAATCCTAATCTTTATATCATTCTGAAGCATAAACCCTATCCCAACCCTAACCTAGCCCTTACCTAATGTATAATGATTTTTTTTTTGGATCCAAAGCTTTTGTCGCCGGAGAAAACGTTGGGTCACTAACTGGAAGATCAGCTAAATGCTAGTGGCTACCATAGGTAAATAGAGTAGCCCACAGCCTCCAAGCATATCTTTTTAGTGGAACTCTTTATTTCCGCAAAATATAAATTTCTTCTATTTTCTTTTACTTTTATAGCTTCGATTTAACATTTATGTATGTATACATGTAATTTTGAAAATTTAATATTTTGACAAAATAAAGTGTGTAAGTTGAATTAATTTAAAAAAAAAATGAAATGAAGTGAAAATGAGATATGAATCATTATCATCATTACTACATGACTTGTCTTATACATACCTGACATATCATCATTTGATCAGTCCTCTCATCAGCACTGAGGATGGTTTCTGTGAAGAAAAAGATATAAAGAAAATAAAGAAAAGGATTATACCAGTCATAAAGCAGGATTACATAATGAGTAAAGGGTTGTCACCGGCTCTTACCAAATGCAGAGGTAGAGGTCGCAAAAATGTTTTTCAGAGATTTTCTAGCGAGCAACAAGAATAAAAATGCCAGAAAATTTTATGTAACAAAAATACACATCAACATGAAAAGATATCAAAATAAAACAGTGAAAATAAAGCTTTGAGAATTAAGAGAAATGAGAAGATAACAGGATGGAAATAAGTAGAAACATCCAAATTGTACAAAGTGGGGGAGGGTAAAATAAAAAGGAGGCTGAAATATAAATAGCATGCTCAGGATATAGAGAAGAAAGTGTAAAATTGGAGGAGACTCAAGTGTGATGAAAGAGAGGAATATGACACAAAGATGCAAGCAGCAGTCCTGCTGTCGAGAATTAGAAAAGGGTGAATGCCCGAGACTTAAGTTGCCTTTTCAATAAAGCCTCATATTTCATTACAAAGAGTAATAGAGAAAATAAGACAGCAGTAGAAACGAAGGAGAGGAGTGAGATAAATTGAAGTATAACGGATGAGGTGTAGAAAAGAGAATAGGGAGAAGTAGAGACATGAAGGAAAGTTTGACAGGAAAAACTAGAGGAAATGGGAATATGGAATAAAGAATTGGAGGCGGTGGAGGAGGAGGGAGGAGGGAGGGAAGAGGGAGAAAGTGGAGAGGAACAATTTAGTGAAAAGGGGGGATAAGTGAAAGGGAGATGCAATAAATGATTTACATGTAGAAAGTGATAATTCTGAAGTTAGAAAGAAAAGACATGGGGTATAAATGTGGGGTTAACACGATATAAACTATTTTCGAAAAAGAAAGTCGGTCAAAGGAGAATAGATCCGTTCGCTATGAATACAACTGTGCAGACACAACAATGACAAGCCGGTTACGATTTGAATAGCATGACAAAGAACCATTGAAATGGTGTTCGACTTTATTTTTCGAAAATAGTTTATATCATGTTGGTTGTAGGTGAATAGGAATATGGAATAAGGATTAGGAGCAACAGTATTGACAGAAACAGAATGTGAGAAACAATTCTTGAAAGAAAAATAGCCATACAAATTTAGCAAATTTGTATACAAATGAGAATGTACAAAAGTATGGGATAAAGATTGAAACACTCAGATACACTAACACAGCTAACATAACTAAGAAAGGTGAATGCCTGAGACCCAATGTCACATTTTCAATAAAGTCAAACAATTCATGAGACAGCCGTAATCGAGACGACAAATAAGTACTTTCGGCGAGTCACATTTGTCAAGATTCATGCATTCTATTCTCATAAAACAAATTTACCTCTTCAGAAATGATCTATATGCTGTCAGAGGGGACGGAAAGCAAACAAATTAGCAAAGCACTCGGGAACAAGAAGATGTAGACTTTAAGACAAACATTTTTCATTTACTGTTACAAATTGATGAATGAATGCTCAATATATACATGTATCTATATATATAAGTGTTATGGATCTGCCAATATACCTTAGATCTTTCTCTCTACCATGGAAAAACCGATGTAACCTTTTTTGTTGTGTCATTCACCTGTTTTGGGTTGTTGTAGCTGCTCTCGATTTTTATATTTTGGAATAGACATAGTCGTATTGATTTTGTTGTTACTTTTGTTGATGCCTGATATCCTTTCCATATCCTTTTTATTTTGTACCCCTCCAGGAGTTTTTTTTATGTGGATTCGGAAAAATAAAACTGAAACAAAATAAATGAATAAATCAAGCCAGTTCATTTTTAACACACATAAGTACTAACATAAGGACCGTAAAAGTTTTAATTTCTCCACTAAAAAGTACTTAAAGAGTTACAATACCATTAAAAACTTAAAAAAAAAACTAAGTTGGTAATTAAACAACAAATTAGAAATTAAGAGACAATAGGACAAAATTTAGATTGAGAGGAGGGGAAAATCAGATTGGAATCTCACTATTCCACATCTTAATGAGTTGAGATCTAGCTCTCATATGGCTCTCATTTTTATATCTATTATTTCATACACTCGTCATGTATAAGGGAAATAAAAATGAGAGCTAGATCTAAACTCATAAAGTTTTGAACAATGAAAAATGAAGAAAATTTCTTATCAGTGAGTTTGTTATTCCCTTCCTCGTAAATAAAATGTCTAAAAAGTTTTTATTACATTTAGATATGTATTATTTCTATATAGAGTTAATGCATACAATTTGAGTATTTCCCATCTTGAAAAATTGCAAATTTGTAGGGAATTGTATTTGATAATTCCTCACATATTTCCTCTTTTTTAGATAAAGTACTTATTATTCTTATTGAATTTAGTACCACAATCATTATAAAACTCTACAAATAGCAACTAATAATAAATTTCACAATTCACTTAATGCATCTCTTTGTGCAGGGAAGATTTATGTGGTTGCAAGCTAGGATAAGTTTCATCACAAAAGGAATCTCAAAATAATAATTAAGAATAGGAGCGCTGTTTCTCCTATTTTTGGAAGAACATGAGGATATTGACACCAATAAAGACTCGTATAGCGCTAAATAGATGAGACATAAAATCACAGCATAGATTGGAGGCATTACTTAAAGAGGGTGAAAATGTTTAAGCTTATGTAGTAAAACTAAAAGTAAAGTATGATACATTCAGAAATAGTTCGAAAATACCAGCTTACATAACTACTTAAAATTACAGCATAAAACGGAAGCGTTACAAGATGAGAGCATTCCCACAAACTATTTGAGTTTATGAAGTAAAACTAAAATATAAGGCAAATGATATAAAGGATACATTCAGAAAAGTGTTTTTTTTTACTGAACTGGCTTAAATAACTGAATAAATAAGACATAAAATCAGAGCATAAAATGAAGGCAGTACAAAATGAGAGAGTTCCCACAAACTGTTTAAGCTTTTATAAAGTAATACTAAAATATAAGGAAAATGATATACAGGATACATTCAGAAATATTTTATTGACTAAACCAGCTTCCATAATTGAATAGGTTAAAAATAAAATCACAGCATAAATTGGAGCCATACAAAATGAGAGCATTTACACTAGCTGTTCAAGCTTTGGTCTAGAATAAAACAAAAATATGACGTAAATGACAGACATTACTAGATACATTCGGAAGAAGTTTCTGCTAAACCCGCTAAATCAGAAAGATATTGTTTCTTATTCCATGCCATTAGAAACATTTTTGGTTCTGATACAGAATTAAGCCATGTTTGGAAGAAACGTGTTCAATTGTTCTGAAGTAAAAATAACAAGCTATTTTTAATTATGTTTTTTTTTACTCTGTGACCATTGACCTCTGACCCCTGAACCCAAAATCTAATGAGATAATCCTCACATACATAATTGAGCTATGTTTGGTAGAAATTGGTTCACTTATTCAGAAATTATCATGGTAACAAGCTATTTTGGGTGATTTTTAATCATTTTTTTCGCCCTTCTACCTTGAATCTTTGAAATTCCAAATATATTTACTTCATCTTCACGTACTTATACACACTTGAGCCAAGCTTGGTCAAAATCCATTCAAGGGTTCTGAAGTTATTGCGGCAACAATTTTTGGACACATGGGCGGACAAATACACACAACTTGAAAACATAATGCCTACAGCACCTCCTGACAGTGGCAGAGGCATAAAAATGGTACCCTGGATAATGAGGCATATTGTAGAATGTTGTCAACCTCTGGGAAATGATCTAATGGTGACAAAAATATGATGCCGTAACAACTTTATAGCAGGTATTTTGGCATGATGCATCTCCAAAGGCCCTTTTCTAGGTCCCCATTTCTGATGTTGCCAAACTGCCGACAACTTTTGACCGATGAAGGTAATCAAAATCCAATTTGCAATCAATCTTCAGTCAGATCAGGGAGTTTGATAAAAGGGCGAAAGTAAAACCCATTGCAGTGACCACTCCATCAACTTATATGAAGGGGCATCGAAACTCCCTAACCACCCTCTTTCTTTGTTTCCCTTAACACAGTGTTTACTGGAAATGGTATTCCCTGCATGGTATTTACAGAATTTGGGAATCCAATGGTAAGACATAAATATTTTGTAGCTAACTTTTTTTCATGTTACAATGTTACATATGATAATGATTAAGTTCAGCAATAGCACGGCACTTACAGACGCCAGTATAAAGCCCCATATATGTGTTGTAATTGTTATTATTATAAAATATTTATCTATATCTATACAGTAAAACTTGTTGTATCGCCCATCAAACCATCCTTATCAAAACTTGATAAAGATGGTATGTTTATTATTCTGTTGCAAAAAGTAAAATGTAGGATGTTCATCATCACATAGAAATATACACAAATGGTAAATAACTCATTTTAGTGGTATCAATATAAAGCAGCTATTATTCCATGGGGCAACTTCAATTTAATCAGGCCTATAACAAAGATTTGTATACAGATGGTTAAAATTATTGATGATTATTTAGGAAGATATGAATGATAATGTGATTCTACAAAATGGCGTCTACATGACGTCACGATGACGCCATGACATTGATCTTGTTGGAGAAACAAGTTTTTAATGACCTTGATATAGGACTAAAATTTGAAGAATTTAGACTGAGAGACTTTGGAGATATTCTGGACACAAAAAAAAGTGGAAATAAAAATAAATAAAGAAAGTAAGAAAGAAAATTCGGACGATAACAATAGGTGATCTGTCAAATAAGACAGACCACCTAATTATGACAACTGTTTGAAAACTCAGCAGCAATGAAAGGGTTAATTATTCTACACATCTGAAACCATGACAATTCCGAAACCAATGTGGAGGCGCCGTGGTGTAGTGGTCGTGACTCTCGCCTTTCAACCAGTGGGTCGTAGGTTCGGATCCCACCGATGGCGTCAATTTCCTTCAGCAAGAACTTTATCCACACTGTGCTGCACTCAACCCAGGTGAGGTGAATGGGTACCTGGCAGGAATATTTATTCCTTGAAATGCCAAGTGCGCTGGTGGCTGCCGGGCTTAAGCCAGGGTAATAATCATGTAAAGCGCCTTGAGCACTCAGTAATGAGAGTGAATACATGCGCTACACATGTATAAATTGCATATATTATTATTATTATTTCTGCTTCTGTCATTCATACCAGCAATTATAGTTTCCTACAACCCATCCATCAAGCAGCTGAAGCTGTCATAATTTAGCCTGCAGCAATAAATTATTCAACAAGAGAATAGGAACTTAAGCCCCGGTCACATAGGGCCCCCCCCCCCCCTGGAAGCAACACGATTCAACACGACTCTTTGTTTGGAGGCAGCTAACTATGAATTAACAAAGAGTCGTGTTGAATCGTGTTGCTTCCGGGGTCCTATGTGACCGGCGCTTTAGAAACAGGATGTCCATTTTCCTTAGTAGAAAAAAATGAATGGGTGTACATATAGTAGCACTTTCTTTCATTTCTTGTAAGTGCATTTTGTTTAAAACAGCACTCCCATGAGAAAATTACTAAGGATATCTTGTTTTCCCAAAAAAAGAATATCAAACAACAAATCAAAATGTGAAATCATCAAATAGATATGCGGACGATTTTATATCTGTATTAAAAAAAAACTAATATCAATTAGTTTTTGAAGGAATAATAGAAAATTTAGTCTGTAGATTTGTGGCTATCACAAAAATGGACTCTGACTAAAAGTTCATGTTGTGTGAGAAATAAAATGCACCATGAAAATTGTCTATAAAAGCAATAATACTTATATCACAGAAAATGTTATAATGGAAGCATTCTATGAATTCCAAGATTAAAGATAGAATATCACTTTTGCGAGCTAAAATCTGACATTCCATACTGTACATACCGTTGATGTGAAAAAGAATTATGATAGAATAGATTTTTATTTGAATTAAATATTCTGGACTACATTCGACTAAAATACTTCATAGAGATAGTTCTTTTGACATATTTGAGGTACACAGCAATTTGTAAGCATAACCGTAATGTGTAATTTTCGTAATGTGAGAGCAATAACAATCCTAGTTTCATATTACTTAGAAAATAACATGCTTGTGGTAAATTAATGATATAAATGTTTGTGGCTTTCCTCCTCCCACACGTCTTCCACAAGAGACATTCATATTTTATTTCTAACTGGCATAAATAATTTCATCAAATATTCATGTGGTCTGCCCATACTCCACTCGGCATGACATTTCAGAACTCATAGCTTATATGGATCAATTATTATCGTGGCATAGCTGGCTGCAAGGTATCTAGAATCTGGAGTTGCACTGTGCATAAATAACTTGTATTTACTTCCCTTATATAGCTCTGATAATTAGACTTTTGTATTTGGTATTTGGCAATTACTGTAGATTCAGATTCAGATTCAGATATTTTTTATTTTTCACTCAAATCATAAAAATTACAATTTAACATAAACATGCATGAATATAAACGAGAAAAAAAGATATAAATTGTAAGACAGAGTAACAAATGTTAAACATTATCACATATGGTACAGATATATAAACTCGTATAAGCTAATATTTTGGCGTACATATATTTTCGCGATTTCTGACCAGTTTGGCACATAGGCGTGTTGTTATTTTCACGTTTTTGAAATTATTTGTACACAAATGAATGTGCATCATATAGAGTGGAAATTTTCGTGAGGCCATAACCGCGAAATTATCGAAAATAAAACCACCGCGAAAATTTCAGCTTATACAGTACTTGAAGATCTATCATAGAATCATAAACTTGGCAACACGTATGACAATTTTCAAATCCTTCAAAATTCATAACTGTTGTATTTCTCATCCAATTTTCTTATTTTTTGTTCTGCTCACCCAATTTTTCTGCTGCTGTCAAAAAAAATTATTACTTTTTGGTAAAATCTTCTTTTAGTGGTAGTTTATTTAAAAGTCTGTGATGAATCCTTTTGAAGGAGTGCAATCCATTTGTGGGTTTTAGGATGAAGAAAAAAAAGAGTATGACATATAGCAGTCATTTGTGTGGATAAAGAATCCAGATATAGAATAAGATATAGGGTTCTAAAACACTGTCGGAAGACTAATATCTCCTCAAATTGAAAATAAATCCTGCCTGTATGCAGGTTAGAATGTCATATTGCAGTATGACTCAATCCGATGCCATGTAAATGTAAGAAATCATTAGTATGATGACAGACTGTACATCACAAAAATTTCACCATTAGTATTGCAATTCATTTGGTGAACGCTCTTTCATACATGCAGCCTCGATTCTATGGAACTCAGTCCCAAATTACCTGAGAAATATTTCTGATTTAGATAAGTATAAGGCTATGCTCAAGAAGTATGTATTTAACAAATAATTTGCATACATGAGCCCAGGACACAATATCAGATGTATGTTGTTTTCTTGCTTTTTAAAGCAGATCTATATTCTCCACTCTCCATTCTGTTATTTCTTTTTCTGCTATGTAAGCGCATAGGGACATGCTATGGCTATGTGTTATGCGCTATAAAAGAACTGAATATTATTATTATTGTTATTATCATTATTTTCTTAGAACTATTGCAGATGTCAAAGCATGCCCAGCTGCATCATACCCCAAAACATGGCAAGATGGAAGTTGTTTTGCCGTCAACATATATGAAAGGGTAAAGACAGGTCAATCTGGTTCTGTTCAGCAGCTCTATTAAAGCCCATAATGAATTAGCGGGGAGAATTTTGTTTTTGATAGCTCATCAAGTTTTCTTTTTAGCTTCTATCATTTCAAGCTATTATTAGCTTATGATAGTTGGCCCCTGCATTTATAATATTTGTGTTTATCATTCTAAAAAAAGAAATACATCTACTTGTTTGTTTGTATAAGTTATAATTTTGTGAAATTGTACTTTTTTGTTGAATAAATGCAGAAACCTCTGCTAAAAAAAAATTGAAGCGGATTTAATGAAATGTTGTTATAATAAAAGTGGAAATAGATGTGAAAGTTGAGATTAAACAAATAATATCTAAATCAAGTTTGAAATTGATAAAAACTTACCAAACATCCATCATTACAAATAAACATCAATTTGTAGGACACGTCTTCCCTAGCAGAATCTTTTCACATAAAATAACAAATTCCATACACCAAGCAATGCATCCAGTGCACAGGCATTCACCCCTATTATGCCAGCACGTTATGTGGCTGCCGAGCATACACTTTCTATGCTTAAAAATTCAGCCACGCTTATTACCAAATTTACGACACAAGCCACTTTTAATCAACCTGGTTTATGGGTCAGATTATTAGAGTATGTTTTTGTAATTCCCTGCTCCAGATGTGCTTATTACAAAGTCAAATTTCCGTCATACGCTTCGTTGGGCCCGGCGTAATAGCCTAATTACCCGGTTCCTCAGATCACAGAGGCAACTTCTAAGAGCATCTTGGTTAATGTATATTTATTATTTATTGTAGACATTTTTAAATTGCAGCCTGCGTCTATGGGTCTTGCAGCAGTTTTAGCAAGCACAACCAGCTGCCTTTTCTATATAAAAAGAGCTCTTAGGTCATAAAAGTTCATATAAGACATAATAAGTGTCAGCTCAAATAAAATCAAATCATTTCATTATTCAGTTCTTTTGAAAATTCAAATACATACAGTCATAAATAATAATGGTAACATGACAAAAGAAATGAAGAAATAGAGGCCAGCAAAGAAGTGAGGCTTGTTTAGAAGGCTGGCCCCTAATGATTACATTAATAATTTCATACATGATAAAGGCATATATACAATGTCAGAGAAATTTCCAATGCACTTCATCCAGATGAAAATACAATGTCCATATTTATAAAAAAAAAGAATTTTTTACTCCTCTTTGGGATTTCTAATTTAGCCTTTAGCTACTTAATCATTGTAATGCATGAAAGTAAAAGGGCTTACTCTGGTAAAATGGATATAATGGATATTTAGGCTCACTTTGAACTCATTACACTAAAAGAATGTATGTATAAATACATAGTTTTTCAATGATGTATACAAGCTATTTGCTAATAAGAAGTTGTTGTGTTCTCACTGTGAACAATGGATTTGGTCAAGGTAAACAACTTACATTCATAAGAGCTAAGTGCAGAAAATGAAATTTCCTTCCCTCTCATTCTGAAGAGAACTGTTGAACAGGTGGTGCATATGTTCAGTGAATAATCAGGGAATCTATGATCTCCTAGGGTTATGAAGCTATTGTGTACAGACGAATGAGATTCGCTTACTTTCTCCGATTTGTTTGTCCTTTCTCCTCACTGTGATCTAAAGTAGATATGAACTTATTCAGCTGTAGGTCAAATGGCTAATATGAAGATGGACTTGAGGCAAACTCCGACAAAGGTTTGAGTAATTACAAATTTGAAGATAAAATTGTATTCAGAATTCAGTCACTTTTACTCACAGCTAAGCAACGGTTTTTGCAATTCTGCCCAGATGAATTGTATGGTTCCCATCCACTTTAAGTACTAGATGATAAGTTTACGACCTTAACGACTTTAAAACAAAATCTTTATGCATGATAAATTAAGCACACTGATACCTTTTTTTCAAAAGTATGGTGCACTATAAGAGAATTGTCAAATTATAAAAAAGTACAAATATCAGAATTACAGTCAGGACAAGGAAGCTAATAATGCTAATCATTGAACAGAACTTTAGCTAATGCCTTTGAAGCTTGTTATCTTTACGCTATTTACAAAAAATTTACTTCAAAAGATACATTGCAAGAGCAAAGCTGTATGTTTGTGATGATAACAATGAATGATGATCATGATCATGATCGTGTTTCATTAGGAATATGTATCAGGAATAATGACAATCATTACAAATATTGATGGCAACAACAGAACATAAGAATTTTTCTAAAGCACAACTTGCCAAATTATTAATCAATGCAAAAAAAAAAATGATGTAGAAAGAAGAGACTGATTGCAAAATGCAATCTGTACATTACATTTTTCAATGACTTAGAACTAAAAGTGCATGTTAGATAGCTTTATGTTCTCATGAAACATGTCATGATCAACAAACAATTTCTGCTGCCAAAAATAGCTATACCTCATTATAAAAGAATTAATGGGCTTTGGGGGGAAGGTGGATTGATTGAACGATGATTAAATCTATTTTTGGAAACTAAAGATTGAAATAAGGAAGTTTGAGGAATGTCTGAGAAATAGGAAAAGATAATATATGAATGAGAGAGAAAATATTGCAAATAAAATCACCAATTGAAATGAGAACCCAGATTCACTAATGGTCTGTCCTTGTAAAAAAAAAAAATTGCGCATCCGGCAACAATTATGATTGGGTCGTGCTGATCGATTGCAAAATTTTGTCAACATATCCAAATATAGACAAGAAAGATGAGAGAGATAAAGAGAATGAAAGAAAAAAATATAAACAAATTGATGCACCATGATGTAGTGATTCCGAGGTTTGAATCATATCCACGGCAATAGTTTCCTTCAGCTACAAATTCATCCACAATGTGCTGCACTAAACCTTGGTGAGGTAAATGGGTACCTGGCAGGAACATTTATTCCTTGAAATGCCATCTGTGCTGGTGTAAAGGCTAAAGCCAGCGTTACAATAATGCAAAGCGCCTAGAACTCTCCACAGAGTAAATATGTGCACTATACCTGGGGAGCAAAAGGGGTTTAGGTGCAATGACAAGAAAGATGGATAAACTTTGTATCAAACTGTTCAGTGAATGCTACTGAATGCCGCTAGGGTGGACTACCCGTACGACTAGGTGCACAAGGCCTCTAAAAATGCAGTTGCCATGGCAACGACCCTCCAAAAGCTGCATTTTAACAATAATAATCATGGTCATTAAAGATATAAAATTTATTTGTGATATCTAGTAACAGTATGTAAGTTAGGATAGTCCTTGATTGAGAAGACTGATAAAAGACTTTTTACACCGAAATAAATATCGGTTGCCATGGTTACAGCCACATATTTGCCAAAAATATAGAAATTTTGTACATTTTCAGCACAAAATTGAATGTCATATTGATTTGAGAGGATTTATAGTTGATTATCAATGAAATTTTACAAACATATTTCATTTATATAAAGTTGAGGCAAATACTACGTTCTACTGACCAACAATTGTGTTACCATGACGACAAAAATAGAGCTATTTGAATAGAGTGAATTTGACTAGTTTTTATATTTTTGTACCATTTATCGATTTATAGACATTAATTTTCATTGAATATTCCGAAATTTATCGGTTATAAAGAATATACCATCATAAAGAAAAGTTATACTTGCGTATTTTATCATCCGTTATATAGGTTGCCATGGAAACGGCCAGAGAACTACCAAAAATAAACATTTTTGTTTGTATATTGCCACATGTTGGAAAAGTAAAGTTATCAACACTAAGAAAAGTCCCTTTTCGAGAATTATCGACCTCACATATAATAAGCCGAATATCCCATGCTAGCCAAACACATTTAATAAAAAAAATCCCACCTGTTACCATGGTAATGTGAATTAAACTGTCAAATATGCTTGTTGAGGTGCAAAATTCAATATGTTGGCTATTTTGTGGAATTAAATTGGTGTTATAAGTCGTTGCAGTGCCTTTTATGATTTATTTTCATTCATAATAATACACTTGCCAACTGTGAAAGATAGTACAATGCAAATTAGGTTACCATTTATAATGGTTGCCATGGTAACAGCCATATAATGATTCAAAGATAGAGGTATTTGTGGGACATTTATGAATTTAGAAGGTGATAAAAGTTTGTGTGCAGTCTTAAACAAGTTATTTTTTGGTACTTGAGAATACATAACACCTTTGAAAGCAATTAAAATGCAATTAAGCTTATCTCATATAATGGTTGCCATGGTAACATCCAATCAATGGCAGAAATATGGAGATAATTGAAAGATCGTCGCAAATTGAGAAGGATCTAAAAGTTTGTGTGGTACCTCTGACAATTTATTTTCAGATACGTTAATACAGACGATAATTGTGAAAAACTATTCCGATGCAATTCACATCATCACATACAATGGTTGCCATGGTAACAGCCACAAAAATCTAGAAACCAGAGATATTTTAGCCATATTTACAACTTAAACTTGTGCTAGATGTTTATAAAGGGTCCTTTACAATTAATTTTCTTGTATTTTAATGCATATCATAATTCTGAAAAAATTTGGGATGCGATGTAGGTCATTGTCAATAGTGGTTGCCATGGTAACCACTTTTAAATGGCTCTTAGCATGAAGCATTTGGTCAACATCCTTGACTTTAACGGGTACTAAAAGCTTGTGAAGGGTCTTAAATGAATTATCTTCTGAGCATTTAGTATACTCGACAACAGTGATAAATATTGAAATGCACTGCAGGTCATCATTTATAATGGTTGCCATGGTAACAGCCACAAAATCGCTTGAAAATAGATGTATTTAGCCACATTCACGAATTATACGGGTACAAAAAATGTGTGTAGTTTGATGATAAAATTTGTTTTTAGATAAAATTCACTTAATAGATGTGAACATTCTTAAACGCAATGTAGGTCATTATCTATAATGGTTGCCATGGCAACAATCCTTCAATGTCTCGAAGCTAATGCTAATTGGGAAACATTGACACATTTAACAGGTGCTAAAAGTTTATGAAGTGTCTTTTATAATTACTTTTTAGGTTCTTGCGTATACATGGCAACAGGGAAAACTAGAAAATATCTAAGGTAGCTCATCAACTCTAGTGGTTACCATGGCAACGGCTACAAACATGATCGAAGCTAGAAGTATTTCGGCCATATTTCTGAATTGAGCAGGTGCTAAAATATATGTGGTTCATTTTACAATTCTTACATTATTACAATGTTGTAAGAAACACGAAAGCTGGAAAAAAACAATTCATGTGCAATTAAGGCCATTATGTTAAATGGTTACCATGGTAACCACCACACAATGGTCCGAAGCTAAATCATATTTCATTATATATACGAATGGAACAAATCCTGAATATTTGTAAATGTTTTTTAACAACTTATTTTCTGGTACTTGAAAATTTATTTTAAAAAAACTCTTATTTTCTTTTAAAATGTAATGTTTCGGTATCATTTATAATCGTTGCCATAGCAACCGTGCAAGGTAGTCCTATGTAGCAATATTCTATGATACATGGGGAACATCTCTAGGATGGACTACTCTTGTATCATGGTACATATGGTTTTCTACCAGAGGGGTAAGGTTGCCCCCTCCTGACACCATTTCAACTGTTATTATTTATAAAACTGGTTCAGTAAATGTGTTGCCATGGTAACCGATGAAATCAATAGTCACTTACTGACTCATATTTAGAAATATTTAGGCAATGATTTAAAAAAAATCAGGTTCTAAAAGTATGTCTAGGGTCTATAACAAATTATTTTCTGGTACTAGAGAATACATGACTAGTGTAAAAAAAATATTGAAATTTATTTGAGGCCATAATATATAATGGTTGCCATGTGATTATCCACCCATTGGTTCGAATCTAAATTTTTTTGGGGAAAAATTACAAATTGAACAGATTCTAAAAGATTGAGTATTATATTCAACAAGATATTGGTGGTACTTCCAAAATCAAATGCATCAAAACTGTATAAATAAAATCAAAATGTATTTTAAAAAAATTATCTGTAAAGGTTGCCATGGTAACAGATACTCAGTGGATCAAATCTAAATGTATTTCGGGACTATTTACTAATTAAACGGATCCTAAAGTTTGACGTATTTCGATTAGAGATATTAACCACTAAAAAAATGCCTTTTAATGGTATTCCAATTGAAAACATTAAAATTTCAATAAATTCTAAATATGTATAGCTAACTACTTGTAACATGAAATGACTAACATTTTGCTATACATTTTCATCATGATTAATGTTGCCGTGGATATAAGTACAGTGGCAATGTTGCAGATTCATGGATGACATGATAAGGTTCAAAAGCATATAACAAACAATGAAACAATTTCATTGTTGTCATAAATTCTGAAATATACCCCCAATAAAAAAAAAAAAAACATTTTTCTCAATTCGTAAATAGTTATACTGAAATACTGTTAGATTCCATTCACTGAGTATCTGTTATCATGACAATGGTTATAATCAAAAACTCTAAATGCATTTTGAAAATTTGCACAGTTTCGTGTATTTGAATGTACTTGAAAATAACCTGTTAAACAACCGTATGTACCTGTATTTGAATGTACTTGAAAATAACCTGTTAAACTTTTAACCGTATGTACCTATAGCTTCATGACTCCTAACTACGAGCCATTGAAGGGGCGTTACCATGGCAACCAATAAGCACGATTATTTGCATTGCATTATTTTTTAAAAGAATAACTATCGTGTTCATTAAAATACTTACAACCAAATTGTTAAAGACTCAACACAAACTCTAAACACCTACTACAGAACTGCAGATATAGATTTGTAATGGTCGTGATGCAGAAAGTGATGTGAAACGAGCTGATGTATTCACAAGTTGCTTTACATGCCTAGATATATCTGTGTACGAAATTAAGAGAAGATTTTTGCTCGTATACTGGTGTATTTCACGTCGAACACGTCAATCAGCCATTATTCGTACGGTGTGCTACGTGTTTTCACACGGGGTAGCGTCGGCCCAGAATGGGTGGAGCAATAGGTGGTATTGTTTGCGGTGTGTGAGTTCACATTATTTTGTGCGTAAAGCACGTTATGTTAGGGAGAGCGACCGCATCATCATTTTTTTTTATTTTGCGATAATTAAGCCATTTCTTGATCAATTTTATTCAAATAAACTATGAAATTGCTCTAATTTGCCATTAAAAAAAACATTATGGTAATATTTTTTTGCAGCTCACAAAGTAGTTAAATATCTGAAGTACCATCTCTCCTCTCTCCCAAAACTGGTCTATCGGTTTGAATTCGTAAATATGGTTGAAATAACTCTAGCTTCAACCCATTCTGCTGCTGTTACCATGGTAACGATTTTAGATGATGATCATAATTGCAGTGGAATAGTTTCGCTGTTATCTAGAGTCTTAAAGTAATTGAAAATAAGTTGTTAAAGAGACCACACAAGATACTTCTCAATTTGTAAGTATTTCTGAATTACCTATATAGCTTAGAGTCATTTTGTGGCCGTTACCATGGCAACTGTTAAAGATGATAACATGAATCGCATTCTGACATTTTTCACAGTTTTCATATATTCTGAACTAAAAAAATTTAACTTGTTGAAGACTGTACAAACACTTTTAGCACCTGCTAAATTCATAAATTTCCCCCAATTACTTTTAGCTTTGAACCATTTTGTGACTGTTACCATGGCAACCAAGATATATTATAATGTGAAATGTATTGTTCTATGTTTCACAGTTGCCAATTGTATCAAAATACAAGAACATTAATTGTAAAAGGCACAACATCGAATTTTAACACCGATACAATGCCAAAATATAGCCAATAAGTTTAATTCTGCACTTAAAAAAGCATATCTGAAGGTATTATTCACTTTACCATGGTAACGAGTGGAATGTTCTGGATTAAATGTGCTCAGTTAGTTTGGCATGTTTGGCCTATTATGCCTGAGGCTGATGATTCTCGAAAATGGACTTTAACTAGACTTGATAACTTCAATTTTCAAAACACATGGCCACTAAAAGGCAAAAAGGTATGTTTTCGGCCCTCCTCTGGTCGTTACCATGGCAACCGATGTAGCTAATGATGAAATATGCAAATACAACTATCCTACGTGATGTAAATTTCCTTGTCAGTAAAGAAATGTCAAAGTATTCCATGAAAATCAATGTCAATAACTTGATGGATTGTACAAAATATATAAACTAGTCAGATACACACCATGTATCGAGCATTGTTTTTGTTGTCATGGTAACAAAATGGCTGGTTAATAAAACATAATATTTGGGTACATTATATACCGATAAGATATGTTTGTAATTCGATATAGATAATCGACAATAGATCCCCTTAAATCAATAGAATATTTAACTTTGTGCTAAAATGTAAAAAAAATTCTAGATTTTTTACAATTATGCGGCTGTTACCATGGCAACCGTTATTCGTGCTGATGTAAAAAGTATTTTATCAGACTTCTCCATCAAGGAATATCCTAAAACGCAGGTTTTTACCAGTAAATACAAAATATTAGTATATATATATTGACCATTATGATTAAAATAGAAATCCGGATTTTTGAGGGTCGTTGCCATGGCAACTGCATTTTTGACAAGCTTGTGCACCTCGATGCAAGGGTAGTCCACCCTAGAAATGTTCCCCAGGAATCATAGAACAATTCTAGATAGGACTACTCCATCTTTCTTGTCATTGCACCTTGACCCTAAAATCAGGGTTTTGCTCCCTAGGTACTATATAAATTGTGCCTAGTATTATAACTAAAATAATAAAGGAGAGAATTTGCTGTCTGAAATAAAAATGAATGATCAAAGAGCAATGTCCGTATCATTTTTTTTGTGTCCAGGATATTTTCGCTTCTATTTGTATTGTCTTCATCTACTCTTCTCTTTCAATCAAAGTGCCATGAGCACCAAAAGGTGGATCTGTGCGCTATACAAGTAGCCACTATTATTATTATTATTATTATTATCTGTAAGTATTCAACTTCTCTTAATTATCAGCAATATCAGAACTGCGTATAACTTTACCGTGATCTTAATCTCAATCTTTGACATTTGTCCATTCTATGTCTAATTAACACACACTGCCTCCCACTCTGCGCTGGTGTACGCTGGGCTAAAGTCAGGGTTATGATAATGCAAAGAGCCTTGAGCACTCCGCAGAGCGGATGTGTGCACTATATAAATTGTATTTAGTATTATAACTATTTAATAAAGGAGAGAATTGGCACTGTCCCAAATAAGAATGAATGATCAAAAAGCAATTTCCATATCTGTAAGTATTCAGCTCCTCTGAATTATCTGCAATATCAGAACTGGATATAACTTTACCGTGATCTTAATCTCAATCTTTGACATTTGTCCGTTATATTTCTAATTAACACACCATGCCTCCCACTCTGCGCTGGTGTACGCCGGGCTAAAGTCAGGGTTATGATAATGCAAAGAGCCTTGACCACTCCGCAGAGCGAATGTGTGCACTATTGTATTTAGTATTATAACTATTTAATAAAGGAGAGAATTGGCACTGTCTCAAATAAAAATGAATTATCAAAGAGCAATTTCCATATCTGTAAGTATTCAGCTCCTCTGAATTATCCGCAATATCAGAACTGCGTATAACTTTACCGTGATCTTAATCTCAATCTTTGACATTTATCCATTCTATGTCTAATTAACACAAAATGCCTCCCACTATACCAAGAAATGAACCAACATCCAAGGCATGCCTGGGGCGAGTTTCAGGCCCAAGATGTCACATAATGTGAGGAAATTAGAAGAGGAAGAACAACTCCCGGACAGACAATGGGGCGCTCAGATGCAATTATCAGAACAGCCTTGCAATAATCTCGTGCATGCGCGTTACCCAGATTAGCCCGGAGAATGTTAATCATGTGCGGATAAGATACAATATGGAAAAAGAGATTGGATCTATGTAACGCTGTGTCCTCCTGGCATCTGAGAGGAAAATTGCATTTCATATTATGTTTTAGGGCTTTTTCCTTGCTTGCAGTGGCTATGTTGACCTGATTTTTTAATCTATGAGATTTATGAGTAAAAGCCCCCTCAGACCTATGTAAATTGACGCACACAAAGGCTAGAAAATTGGGAAAATATGGTAGCTTATACCTGCAGCGCGAAGAAAAAGAAGGCAAGAAGCATACAAGCGCTCACCAGTACCGCGTAATGTTTACATTTTAATGTTTACACTTTAAGAGATAAAAATTGTTGCACCGGCCCTGCTTGTTCTTACGTAATACAGGAAATATCACCCTTCTGGTTTCATATTTCATGAGGCCGCAGGGTGATATTTCCCGTATTACGTGAACAAGCAGGGTGTAACTAATAATATCTGTTTCCACAGAGAACTCGTCATGAACTTGGATGAACTATATATTTATGATAGGAGTTGCAAAACTTGTGCAGGAGTAATTGTGACAGTTTGAATATACAGTGGGGCATTTCACAGTATATTCCCCAAGCTCCTTATCAAAACCCACACCTAATGATTGAGTATGGAATAAAGACGGACGCAATTCCCGCAAAATCAAATCACATCTCACCATCCATAAAACACTTGTGACCTTTGCAGCATGCACTTTCACGAGATAATAACACGCCAAGCGACCCCAACACTTCTTCAATTGATTAGACGCAATCAGCTCTAATGAGGCCCTTGGTATGATCTAATTGGGATCAAGAGAGCAGCGATATTCAATCATTATCTCATCGATGGTTGCTACTCTGCCGCTTCAAGCACCGATCGTGCCAAATTTATATTCAATCATTTTTTTGGGAGGAGTATGAAACAGAGGAAGCATTTCATTTTCTGTGACTGGGTCAATGAGATATTAATGGACGATGCTGGGTTCAAGTCAGGTATCTGCCCTAGGGCAAGATTGTCAGAAGAGGGAGGAGGAAGTCTTTCAGATTTATTCAAAATTGCATCTGACTTGCCTGATTTCACAAGTGAGATGTCACCACAACAATCTTAAAGGTAATGATTAAAATTGTTGAGAATCAAAACATAATGCAATATTAACAACTCGAAACCTTTGAATAGGGTGGCAATCACTGGATTTTCATAAGTTTGTTGGTTGTGTATATTTTATGATCTGAATGCACATTGAAAAGCTGTAAGCTCTTTACAGCAAGACAACATGGACGGACAACCTTTAGCGGACAGGATAGGCCAGAAAAATGCAATTAATTCAATTGATGCAGATCTACTCGCTTGTGAGCGTGTATATTTTTTTTCACTCTTATGCGATAGAAAATGACTTGTGTATTCTTTAAAACTGTCAGAAATTGTGAATTTCAGACATATCAGCAGGATATTGCCTAAACTTTATTAATGTTACAAGATTTAGCATTATTTAAGAATACCTCAAGGCACCAATTTTGCAAAGTTTTATCTTTTCAATCATCGTTTGGGGAGGAAGATGAAACGAAGGAGGCATTTCATTTTCAGTGACTGGGTCAATGAGATATTAATGGACGATTCTGGGTTCAAGTCAGGTAACTGCCCTAGGGCAAGATTATGAGAAGAGGGAGGGGGAGTATTTTAGATGTATACGTAAGTTGCATACTGTATGTATCTGACTTGTACATATGGTTGCCACAAGTGAGGTATATCACTACAATAGTCATGAAAGCTCTTGCATTTTAAAGGCAGTGGCGAACACTGCCAATTTCTGTGACTGGGTCAATGAGATATTAATGGACGATGCTGGGTTCATGTCAGGTAACCTGCCCTAGAGCAAGATTGTTCCGAGGGTGGGGCCGGGGATGGAGGGAGAAGACTAAATCAAGAGTCAAGATTCTGTTCATGTCAGCGACGATGTTAATGATGCATCAATGTATAGTCAGAATGGATGATCACAGAAGGATCTTAAGATGTGCATAAAACATCCATAATTTTCATTTTTCATTTCTATTCCCAACAGATGGAAGTTGGAAAATGACATACATGTACATGGAACACCCAAATAGCATAGTTCCTACAGTTTAATTATTGCTATCATAAACTAAAGACTTTTATTCAATTCTATAAATTTGAAGGTAGATAATAATCTTAAAGATTTAAATTGCTTAATTTGTTAAATGGTAATTGTTTACCCCCTTTGATAAAAACATATTGAAAATTCATCATCATTGATTCTCTTCATGTCCACTCAATACATGTAGGCTAACTTAGAACAACAGTGTACTTAAGTTATTATGTTGGCGTCAGCAACAACGCTAATGCATCAATGTTCGGCTAGAAACAAAACGTAATTAATTATTTGCCCACTGGGGATGTAGAATAAATTTCTACTTTTCTTTTTTATTTAAAATAATGGTTCAGTCAGAAGCTTTTGCCAATCTGCTAATGGAATGAAATTTGGATGCTCTTAAGCATCTTGGGATTTTTAATCAAAATAATAATTTTGCTTAAGAGAGGAAGGAAACTCTGAAATTATCAACGATCGTCACCCTCCCCCCCCCCCTTCCCAGAAAAATTAAAATTGAATGTGAATATAGGAGAGTATACAATCAGAGAATTTCAAAGATAATTTATAGGAAAAATACACTTCAACAAGTTGGTAAATGGGATGTTGTACAGTTATGCTTTAATAAACTTATGTTGGAAGTTATATTCAAATTGACTTTTTGCACTTTTTATGAGTAATGTTGGTGTTTGCGAGAAAATAATGGATTCATATCTTAGTAAGATAGCAAGATATTCAAGTTTTGAGCCCAAGTATTTAGGCCATCAATTAGATGTATGGTTGCCCAAAATGCCATTTTCTAAAAATTGTGTCAGTTGGTTAGGAAAAAAGTTGAATTTTTAAAAACTAATTTCGGCTTGACTAAGTTTTAGGATCTTAGAAATCCCCCTAATCAAAATGTTCCCTTAAAATAGATGGCTTTTCTGTCTATTGGAATATTTTACACTGTATATCAGTCATTTTGGTGTTTGCTATAAAATAATGCATTCATATCTTAGTAAGATAGCAAGATATTCAAGTTTGGAGCCCAAGCATTTAGTTCATTGATTAGATGCTTGGTTGCCGAAAATGCAATTTTCTAAAAATGGTGTCAGTTGGTTTGGGAAAAAAGTTGAATTTTTGAAAATCAATTTAGGCTTGACTAAGTTTTAAGATCTTAGAAATTCCCCATATTAAAATGTTCCCTTGAAATAGATGGCTTTCCTGTCTATTGGAATATTTGACGAAAAAATCTACAAATACTTTTAAAAACTTTCTACCAATTTGACTACAAAACAGTATATTGTGTGGGTAATTTTCTATGAATCTCTGAAGTATATAACAAAGTTTGAAAATCTCTCTTCAGAAATAGGCTAGATACAATATTTCAAATCTTATGGGGTGTTTAATGACCAAAACAAGCAAATTTTCTGACATAATTTTTCAGTTTTTACAATATTTTAATAGTTTGACAAGCCTCTGAGAGTCTGTCATAGATCTGTAACAGACCAAAGTGTAGCAAAATATGGCATGTAATTATGTTACACTCATGTGGAATTGCAAGATGATAAAGAAAGAGAGATACTAGTATCAACAATATATTTCCTTACCAATATTAGATGAGATCTACAACAGGGCCTTATTCATCTTCAGTTATTTCCTTTCTGCTGATCAAATGACAGATCTGTATTGGAAGAAAAAAAGAAGAAAATGTTGTATCAAGAATCAAAATAACATTGCACAATAACTATACATACAATATTACTTTGAAATAGCATGTATGCATTCCAAAAGATAGTACTAACCTGGGATGTTTGTTGCAAGATAGTTGTGATGGACATGAAGTTTCAGATGATCAGCACTTAGTCTGCCAGAACAGACCCTTGAGTTTCGTTGTGCGCATACACAGAGAGTGAAACAGGGTATGCATTGTGTGTCTGCATGCTCTCCCCAAGACAGAGGAAAGAGCAATGCTGTATGTGTGTGATGTAGTCACACAATGCATACCCTGTATCATGCTCTGCGCATGCACACACCGAAAGTATAGGGTATGCGCTTGCAAACTAATCAGCACTAGCCAATCAAAATCATGTCTTTCTTGTGGTACAGACCATTAGCAATAAGCACACACATTTCCAATTGCAATTGATTTGCGGTAGCATTTCAATTGAATTCAATGTACTTGCAACATTCCCTTTTACTAAATTATCAATACTCAAATTATTCAATTTCATTACATGAATCAATAATACAGCTTGCATTTTGGGGTACCAAACGAGAAAAAAAGGACTAAATGTAACAAAAACCTGTTACTCTACAGCACCCCCGCATACATCAATCAATAAAACACAAGATACTGATCCACTGTATCTTTTGTATCACCGCGTTTATTCTTACACCAGTACATGCATAATGCGGAATCCCTAAAGACGCTCACGCTTCTCAAATTGGCATCAACTTGATAAAAGGAAGCGGCAAGAAGCCTTCGGGATGGGCAATGACCCGAACGAGAGACTGCTGCACCGTGAATGAAAGCACCCTAGGGGTTCAATGTCTCTTCCTAAAAATGTCTGTTACCATGACAGTTACAGGGCTTCAGAAATGGAGAACAGACCTTTTGCTAATACACAAGTTTTCTATAAAATAAGATCTGATAGGATACACTGTCACCACCTTAAAGATGTTTATACCTCTAAATATTCCTCAGACTTTTAAACCCAAAACACTCAGTTATCTGTAAAATAGTATAGTATATTTATTCAAACCACATCTGACACAATAAAAGTACATTTGAAAGAGCAAGACACAGCATTGTAATGAATATTACCTTCTAGAGACATTACAATTATATCATTTTTATAAAGAGCTCTGATAACTGAAAAAATGATATACTTACATACTGTGTCTATGGATTTGAAATTAAAAATGCCTTAATGAGATAGACCTTTAAATCACATAAACAATGGGCTAATTGAAGAAAGATGGATTCATAGCACCATGAATAATTATCATATTGCTAACATTTGAACAAGACTTTGTTGAGAATCAAGACCCTTGAAATCCTGATCAGCATTATGTCACTCTTCATCACACTATATACAGTGAACCCAGGTGCAATATTTGGGCACCTAACTGGTTTGTAACAGAGATATGGAGCACCATTTCCTTTTAGTCATCATAGTCATCTCTTACTTTATTCAAATAAATTTGATACTTTTTTTTCTCTATTTTATATTACTATTCTATGTATGTTAAAATATACTATTTATTTGTATTATGTATATATGTTAAATGTTCGTATTGTAAATCATTCATTTGAACGCAGAAATAAAACCAAATCAAATCAAATAAAATGAAATCAAATAATTATATGCAATTAGAGTTCCATATCTGACCTGCATTTAATAACGACCTGAATTTAAGCACTTGTTGTTGGGTACATTAACTATGCCAAAACAAAAGACCATGACGTCACCAGTTTGGTATCCTATGTTGGCTTGCATGTTAACATGATTGGATTCCATAGATATATACCCAGTCTTGCCAAGGCCCCTAGTAAATGTCCCAATCTACCTCCTGTCAGTGATGAATTGATTCAGACTTGAAACAGTCTTTTACAGTGCTAAATGGACGCTATAGCGCAATTGAATAATGTGAGTTCCTGTCTTAAGCTTTATATGGTTGATATGTGAGCATGACTGGAATCCACACATACATACCCAGTCTCGTCAAGGCCCCTAGTAAACTTCCCAGTCTATCTCCTGTCAGTGATGAATTGATTCAGAGTTGAAACATTCTTTTACAGTGCTAAATGGACGCTATTACACAATTGAATAATGTGAGTTCCTGGAATTCAAACTTTAAGCATACATGTTCCCTGCTTATGTTAGTTTATTTACTGGGGAGGTATAAAGAATGAGGAGATATAGAGAGGGAATGACCTAGTAATATGAACATAACAGTGCTAAAAGGACGCAATTACACAATAAAGTCCTACTCATGCTAGTTTGGGAACGAGGGAGAATTATGACCTTCATGGTGCTTAAATAATGTTAGTATTACACAATATATTTTTTTACAAGTGTGTGCGCATGTTTGCTTTATAAATGCCAGTTGCAGCAAATTCAGACTCTCTTCCAATCACATTCTGCTCATTATAGTTTACATACAGGGGAGGCATAAACATGATAAGATAGAACGAGGGAACTGCAAAGATAAAAATTGACCGTTACAGTGCTAAAAGGATGCTATTACAATATTGAAGAATAAAAACTGCAGCTATTCAGATTCTAAACTACAATCATGTTTTTCTCATGTACGATTAGTTTACTTACAAGTGAGGCATAAAAAATGACGAGATCAAACCAGTAGAACAGCAAAGAAAAATTGACTGTTACAGTGCTATAAGGATACTATTGCACAATCGAATAATGTAAGATGAGGCCATTTAGACTCTAACCTACAATCATGTTCTACTCATGTTAGTTAACTTACTAGGGAGGCATAAAATGATGAGATAGAATGACAGAATGGCAAAGAGAAATTGACTTTACAGAGCTCAAAGGATGCTATTGCATAATCAAATAATATGAGTTGTGGCCATTCAAACTTAAAACTGCAATCATGTTCTGCTCATTTACTTACAGGGGAAGACATAAAATGATCAGATGGAACGAGGGGGCAGCACATCAATCCAATAAAATAGTTGCAGGGGG